>JABSTT010001754.1:0-90983 GCA_013339685.2 Hyalomma asiaticum
CGTCGCGTAGAATGTTTTCTTGTTCTTTTTTCTTTTTCGACTGCTTTCTTAGAAGGTGCTCAAGCAAACGAGCCGGCGCACCGCAGGGAGTCTTCTTGACGGCGTAGTACAAAGAAGACCACGTGTGTGCGTCGCGGCCATTTTCCGGAAAGCGTTGTTTGTATTAGTTTTGTGGCGAGGCCGGATGCACGCGATCATAAAAGCTCGTAGAGCATCGTTACCTTCGACCCGCCTGATTCGCCCGTGTAAGCCGCTTTCCTATTGGTGGGAGGCAGTGGTGTTCCGAGACGTTCGTGTTGCCGTGGGTGCTGAAAAGTGCTATTTAAGCGGCGACACTGGCCTTTTTTGAGAGCGGACTAGGGGACCATGACGCTCGAAACCACCGGCGACCAGTTCGGCAGGCCGACGGGGTATGATACCATTTTCTATGTTGTATAATTTTTGCCCTGTGTGTTTTCCAACTTCAAGATGTCTTAGCTAAATAAACCCCCCAATGAGTGCTCTCCCAATTCACTGTGTCGACTCCTCATCGCTTGCCTGCGCGGAGTGGTTCCCACGCCTCTTCGTCTTCCTGACCTTCCGATGCGTCTAACATTAACGGCCCCGACGTTTCGCTACAAAGTGGTGGAGGTTGCTCGGTAGCGATATTCCCGCTCTAAAGCTATGCCCCGAGTCAACAAGTATCAGGAAACTACTTCGGACTGCTTCACTATGACGGAACCCCCTTCCTTTCTCTCTGCTGTGGCTACCCCCCAAGCAAAACCTTTCGTCGGACCGCCAGTCTTTAGAGGCGCGCCAGAGGAATCCGTTTCCGAGTGGCTACTTTGCTACGAACATGTCGCGTCGCTGAACAACTGGGACCAAGCCACGAAAGTTAAATTTTTACATCTGGCTCTAGACGGTGATGCAAAGAAATGGCACACCACTCAAATTCTCACGGGTGCCCCTAATTCATGGGAACAATGGGCGACCTTATCGAAAACGTCATTTACGAGTCGTCACTCAGTCGAGATCGCCCATTTGCGACTACAAAACAGAACCCAGCTGCCGTCCGAAACCCCGGAGCAGTACTACTATGACGTCACGCAGCTTTGTGCAAGGGTCAACCCGTCTATGTCAGAAGATGACCGTTTGCGGCACCTTATGCGTGGTCTGCGTCCGGATGTACAGGAAAAAATGATCATCGCAAACCCGGAAACCTGCGCCGCATTCCTCCAAATTTTACAGCGCATAAATTACGTAGCTTTGATGAGCCGTGCATCGGGGTCACGGCCGATCGACACCCACTATCCTAATGGATCGCAGTCGTGGATGAAAAACATCGCGCCTCCGGTAGAGATGGCATCCGCCGCCGCGACAGTACAGGCTCCTACTACATGTGTCGCCACCTGCGCCGCAGCAGAATTGCGTTGCCCGCGGGAGGCTGTCGGCCGCGAGAGGGACTTGATGGTGATTGCAGACTCGATCGCCTTATTGTCGGACCGGATAAAAAACATCGAAGACGAGATGCGTCGCCCCCCAGTGCCTTGGCCACCGAGAACATCCCGTGCGAACGACGGGCGTCCCCGATGCCAGATTTGCAGCCGCATCGGCCACGAAGCACGACAGTGCTGGCAGCGGTTCCGGGACGACAGAAATGATCATGCGGATTCTCTTGGCAATCAGGACGGGCAGCATAACCCTTCGGGAAACGAGAACGGCCGGGCCTAAGGGGCCAGCCCGGCCGTCCAATCGGCACATTGTCGGAAAGTCAGCTTCACGCAGTCCCCACACGACCCAATGGTACAATAACGCTGCGACACCGCCCTGACCTCAAGAATGGAAATGCCGACACGCTTTCCGGCCTTCCTCACGACCCTGCACAAGTAAGCGAAGAAAACCTTTTACCGTTGCTGGTTTTGGATCAGGCGGATGTTGGAAAAAAGCAGAGGGCAGACCCATGGATTAGAGCCATTGTACAGCACCTCGAGGACCCGAGTGCGCCCGTTGTCAGGAAAACCAAAAGAACGGCACGGAGTTTTCGGTTAATCGACGGTGTACTGTATCGGAGGGCGAAAGGCTTTGAGAAAGATCGCGCTGCTCTCGTTGTCCCCAAGTGCTTGAGGTCTGAGATATTAAGGCACTGCCATGACGACTGTACGGCAGGCCACTTGGGTGTCAAGCGTACATGGGAGAAGTTGCGTTACCGATATTTCTGGCCGAAGATGTTCTCATACGTCAGCAAGTACGTTCTCTCCTGCCCTGACTGCCAGACGAGAAAGCAACCGCCGGGGAAACCGGCCGGTTTCCTCCAACCAATCCCGCCTGTAGGTCGACCGTTTCAGCAGACGCTACCGGTAGATGTCGGGTCGGGCGCACAACGTGGATTCGACTACACCCTGGATGCGATGAAAGTGGCTCGCCGGCCGCGGCAGGCTCGAAAATTAGTGAATGAACGGGAAAGGCGCCAGCAAGAAAAGAACAAGCGCAGCTACGATGCCGACGACGCAGACGATGAGTCCGGTGCCGATCACGAGGTGCGAGATCCAATTGGTGATGTGCGCGAGTGCAGTGATGACCGCGAATTCCATCAAAGTGAAGTGCGCGAGCGCAGTGCCGGGAGTGATGTCCACGAATTACACCCCAGTGTTGTGCGCGAGTGCGACGTCAATGGTGACGTGCGTAAGTGTGGTTCGCGAGCGGACCGAGAACTTCGTTTGCATCATGGTGTGCGCGAGCCAGGGACCAGTGATGCAGTGCAGCAGCGCGAAAGCTCAGACTCTGAAACTGAACTTTACAGCGACTGGAAGACATTTTCAAGCGGCAACAACGAACAACGAAATGTCGCCGCTTACGACACTGATACTGACTTGTATTACAGTGCCAGCGAGTGAACTTTAGTGAAGTGATTTTTGAGTCTCGCGATTTTCCATTTGTTTTTTTTTAGTTTTCCACCTTTTAGATGTATAACTTTTCTGAAACGAGTACCTCACATAATTGTTGTATGTAAAATTGTTTTTTTCGTACTTCTTTTCCTGGGTTGCAAGTAAAACGAGTGGGTCACCCTTTTTCGTAGGGGGGAGGTGTCGCGAAGACCGCGACGCGTAGAATGTTTTCTTGTTCTTTTTTCTTTTTCGGCTGCTTTCTTAGAAGGGTGCTCAAGCAAACGAGCCGGCGCACCGCAGGGAGTCTTCTTGACGACGTAGTACAGAGAACGAAGACCACGTGTGTGCGTCGCGGCCATTTTCCGGAAAGCGTTGTTTGTATTAGTTTTGTGGCGAGGCCGGATGCACGCGATCATAAAAGCTCGTAGAGCATCGTTACCTTCGACCTGCCTGACTGGCCCGTGTAAGCCATTTTCCTATTGGTGGGAGGCAGTGGTGTTCCGAGACGTTCGTGTTGCCGTGGGTGCTGAAAAGTGCTATTTAAGCGGCGACACTGGCCTTTTTTGAGAGCGGACTAGGGGACCATGACGCTCGAAACCACCGGCGACCAGTTCTGCAGGCCGACGGGGTATGATACCATTTTCTATGTTGTATAATTTTTGCCCTGTGTGTTTTCCAACTTCAAGATGTCTTAGCTAAATAAACCCCCCAATGAGTGCTCTCTCAATTCCCTGTGTCGACTCTTCATCGCTTGCCTGCGCGGAGTGGCTCCCACGCCTCTTCGTCTTCCTGACCTTCCGATGCGTCTAACATTAACGGCCCCGGCGTTTCGCTACAATACAGCAAAACGTTGCGCCCTACAACTTTCTCATATTATGAACTTCCCTCCCGTTGATAATGGAAAAGTTAAGTTTTGTTGGTAACTTCACTGTATAGCTAGCAGGAGCAAAGTATTTGCTCCTCGACCTTAGGTTGTTGTGCAACGGCGGTGGGAGCGGTACTGTCAAATGATTCTTATTTTTTTATATATATAATCTGCATTGTCTAAAGAAACAAAACAAAATTAGGCTGCATGGCTCCGCTATCGCAAACACCAATGACCAGTAGTGTTTGCTATAGGGGGCACTTAGCAAAGCACTGCAAAGTTAAGCAGAGGAGAACCCGATTTTTTTTTTTAGTAAAACCACACCTAACCTTTCTTTCACTGTGTGTAAGCCTCCCCTCTATATATATTTTGCTTTCTCTCCGTCTGTGTGTCCATGACTTCTCTCCCTCGGTTTCTCTCTGCTGTCGTGCATGGCAAGTTTTGTTACAAGCGTTAGAAGGAGGCAATCGTTTGGTACCCATTAAGGCATGATCTGCAAGCGGGTGTGTGTATAGCCTAGTGCTTATGACGCTCGCCTTCGAATATTGGGTATAGCTGCGTTCGGATACCGCCTCGCCATGAAATCCTATCTCGTTTCTTTCTTTCTTTCCTTCCTTCTTTCTTGTCGTGGGCCGAGGGCCATTGCTTTGAACCACATCACTTCTTTTGCCGCTGAGAGAGGGATAGGACCCGCCGAAGCGAGCGCGCGAGCTCTATCTCCCCCAGCTGGGCGAAGCTGCGGACGACGGAATGATCATTACAGCGAGCTCCTAACAGTTTCACTGTAAACGCCTGTATATCACCACAGGGTAAGGGTGTTTCAGCTCGTCTCGGTAAAGTGAACGATACGAAGACTTCGCCCAATCCCGTCTATCCTGTTCGTTGACCTGCGGCCTTTACGAGCCCTCGCATGAATCTAAAATGCCGCGGTTTAATGCGCAGAGCCGCCCTTGCTCACTGCAGATGTGGATAGCAACCGTGTTGTCTTGCGGTCTCATCACGCGGGCATTGCCTCTGTGACATCGACGCGTTCCGATGTTCAGCGTCACAGGCCCGTAAAGTCAATCTACGCGTCCGAATTACGCGCGTAGCTGGCGAAGCTTGTTGAATCACCCGTCGTGATAAGCTCATAATCATTGCGGGAGAAGAGGCCCTGCCTGTGTGTGCGCAAGTTTATAGGCGACATAGGTATTCAAAACCTAGTTTATAAGTTTCAAATACTTATGTATTTTGAGATATATGCGCACCGTATTTCTGAATGTCTCCCTATATACTCTGATGTCGAATGGCCTACAGGTAGTCGTATACAGGTGTGTGTCGTTCCTATACAATAAGCTTGACGTGCTATTGACTGGCCCTATATACATGCGTCGTCCTCGTCATTAATGTGGATTATGGGAGCTTTGGCTAGTGATAGACGATCGGATATCCCAAAATTCTAGGTAGGACAAACACGATGAGTAAAATACAATATCACGAGAATGCAAAAAAAAAAAAAAAGAAAGAAAAAGACTGTCGATTGTTTGTAACGAAATACCAGAAGGCTAACAGACGCGTAGTTCAAAAATAAATAAAGAAAAGTTATTGAATGATAACAATATTTCAAGAATCTACATATACAGGTCAAGAGAAAATTAAAAACGTCTCTTTACGTTTCCAAATGAATAGAGCATTCACAACTAATGTATGAATATTGGGGCACGAACCATCGATGCTCCAAGCACTTTCTGCACAGAGGAAAAGCGCCTGAAATGTCTGCGATTGAATGCTATACAAATACTTATAGCAGGTTGCTTTACAATTTCGGTAACAACCTGTAGCCGTATTTTCTTCTTCCTCTTTTTTTTTTATTACCACCGCGTGGGACCGTCTTGCTACGTAGGCTAGTGGCGCAATCTTGTACGCGTCCAAAATATGGACGGAGGCGGTCCGTCCATTTAGGTGCACGCGATTGGTCAATGTGAGCCGTGACGACATGCGTGACGTTGATTGTCACGTGAGTGGTGACGTTTGCAAGCTGTCAATCATTCCGTGTCGTCTGCTAATGGACGAACTCGAATGAACGGACGCCGAGAGCGTCCATCCGCACGAACGGATATCTAAACGGCTACCGGACGGCTTGGATTGGATTGAAACGTAGCAATTTGAGACCGTTTGCCTCGTTTGTTGAGAAAATGGCGTTGCCTTTCTCTCGCGTGCCTTTTCGTGTCGCCTGTGCGGCTACTGCAGACGCGCAGAGATGACGACTCGAGGTAGATGATGCATTTGGAGAGTTGACTTATGAAGAGCAGCGTTTTCGACTGTCCAAGCGAACAGTGCGTAGCTTGTGCGACGAACTTGACCCCTTCATTGGATGCCACCGAGCTACAGTGTAACCGAGCCAGTGGCCTTTCCACAGCGAGGAAGGTGTGTGCACTGCGATTCTCTGCCACAGGGAGCTTCCAGAGTAGCGTTGGTCGCGAGGAGCATATAGGCATGGCGCAGTCGGCCGTGATAACACCTACGAGGTGACGGAGGCCATCATCATATCCGTCGCTGCCCGGGCCGCCCGGCGAAAGTTGGTGGACTTTCCGCCGACACCGTGGCTGCCGAGGATGAGGCGAAGGCGGCGTTTGCGCTACTCGGCACCATCCCAGGCGTGCTAGCGTGCGTCAACGGCACGTTGGTTGCTATTCGGAAGCCGCAAGGACTCGGCATAGGGGACACAGCAAGCATCTTGTCGAGGAAGGGTTATTACAGCCTCAACGTGATGGTTGTAAGTACCGTTGGAATGTTTCACTTCAAACCTCAGTCGCCATTTGTGCTCACTCATCGTAGCAATTGTTCAGTTTACTGCCCAATCTGGCGTGCGTAGCGATTGAAAGAGGGCATGCGGGTAACTTTTTACGAGCTTGTTGAAATCTAAAAATGCACGGTAACGATGATTAACATGTGTTTTAGTGCATGTGCATTTGCCGTCCCAAAATTGTTTTTGTTCTGGCCTGCATACGTAATCGGGTAGTGAATTTTGGAGGTATTAAGGAATGTGGGATGCAGTCGTAGTAGAAATCGATACACAACCAGGAAGACACCATGAAGTATTTTGAACACGAAGGTACAACTATTGCGCGCGCAATAGCTGACCCCAAGGTTTCAGTTGGCGATATATATATATATATCTATTTGTGGGGGAACCGTAGGCGTGCGCACCGGGGGGCGGTCACAATTTAAACCACCCCCTTTAATGCAGAAGGCTGTACACGCCTTTGCTTGAAGCAGTGTAGCTGTAACATTGTCCCATCATACATTTTTTTTTTCTGTATATAAACGGGATGAAGTGCTTTTGACCATATGTGGTACTCTATTTTTTATTATTCATATTTGCAGGTGTGAATTTACATTTTTGAAACCTGTATGAACCCTGGGCCATCATTTTCTTTTAACAGAAAACTAGGGATACTCCCTCGAGCCATGGTTGCTTATGCCAGCACTTGGGGATCCTGACGCCAGCACCTCCAAAGGCCAGTGGGGAAGCACAGGTCCATGCGCAGTTTTGTGGAGCGACATATTGGAGTGCTGAAGAACAAGTTTCGCTGCTTGCAGCGCGTTCGAACCATGCTCTACAGCCCCGAGCAGTGCAGATCATTTATGCGTGCACTGCTCCTCCACAGCATTGCCTAGGACTCGGGCGACTGGACATTGGAAGAGCTTTGCAGGGGAGTGCCACCAGCTGAGCAGTCAGGGGACGAACAGGCGCTGGAACCGTGAGACATGCTCCTCAGAGGAACGCAGCAGCGCAGTGCTGTTGTGAACCTTTTTTTTTAAGTACACAGGAATGGTGAGTTTTCATAAAGCATACATAACTTATATGCATTGTAGCACAGTTAGGCAATAGCAGCTCAGTACGTAGAGTGCAAAAATACATATACATATCAAGTGTACCTACATATAGGTTGTCCATGTTTCCAAAGCAAAACATCTGGCAGGTTATAACTGAAACAAAAATCAATGAAACTTACACAAGGAATTCTTTTAAAAGAGAATGGCTGAGTCATGGGCTCAGAAACAAGTGTACTGCCCTGCCAACAAGAGTCTCGAAGGATGCTGTTCCTTTGTATTATTAATGATTAAGCAGTTTTAAGGCACTGTGCCATGCCGCTTTTTCTATGAGGATTTGCTGCTGCTCCCTAGGTACTTGTGTGTAATGTGCACATCATCAAACACCTCTTTCCTAGTGAAACATTACAAATACGATGCCACAGCAGCTGGCATATGTTGTGTAGATCCTGTGACATGGCACTTGCTGTACATGTAGACACAGCGGTTGTTACCTACTGCTCAGGACAATGCACTGAACATTGGTTTGTATTGCTGAAGCCTGTGGTTACATTACTGAGGAATTGGCACAAAGTACTCCTTTCCTAGTTCAGCATGAAACGTGATGGCAACGTGAAAGTACAGCTTTTTCTTCAAATGTCACATGAAATGTGGAATGTAGACATCCGTTCACCCAGTATGACAGACTTCATGGAAGCAGTATGTATGATTGAAACTGTCCACTCACGGTCACCATCAGTAAAATGTTTGCACAATTCTCATAAACAGAACAGAATGATTGCAACTGCTGCGTCCTTTTAACTCGGACGCGCAGTATAAACTGGTGGGAACCAGGCAATATGCTTGCTAGCCACCTCGCATGAACATGCAGATGAGGCGAGCAAACACAGCATCATAAAAGCAGTTCGAAAACGCGAAGTAAAACTTTAAAGCTCAGCACTGCAATAACATTAGTCATCACATCGTGGCCAAATGAGTAGACGTAAGTTAACGGTAAAGCACAAAAATACAAAAATCAACTTTGTCACACACTATGATAACTGTATGATGAACCTTGAACGTCTCACTACATGTAGCAAACCACGCGATAACATTGTAGCGTCAACATCACACCATTCATTTTCACCACGGCACCTAAAACTTGCAGTCTCACTTGAGTGACTTTGCAAGAAAGTATGAGCTTGACAAGTGTGTGCATTCCCTTGTAATTGTAATGAATCGCTGACTAGAAGCATTTCTTTCTCTGCTGCAACCTGCAGTGCAGTGCTTAAAAACACTATTTGCGAAACGTGGAGTGCGCTTTGCTGCTGTGTTGAAACATAAATTACATACAACATGAATAATTCGCTCTGCAGTCGAAAAACACCCAGAACGTACCACACTTGAAATTTATTCCAGGAATAACCCACTTAGAACAAAGACTATACGAAACAAACACTGGCGTGGTACAGTGATGATGACCATTTTAATTTGTGAAAGTACGGCACTTGAAGAGCAACTAGTTTGGTATATGAAAGTGTGATGCTCCTAAAAAAAGACCAGCTTTCACTTAGTAGAAATGAAACCATCACGCTACTAAAACGTGCCTATACTACATGGTAATGTTTCATAATGTGGAATGACCTACAAAACATAGAAAAACTACAAATACCACAGTAAAGAAATCCGTATACAGAAAGTGCAACTATTTGTAATGATTGCAGTGTGATTGACTAGTTGCCTGACAATTATTCAAATAAAAATGAAACAACAAGCTGGTCTTGCAGCAGGGTTACCATAAATGAAAAAAAAAGACTACACAAACTGGGGGACACCTTCAGTTGGAACATCCTCTTGTATTGCTGATAGTCCTCATACAATGAAACAGTCAAACTGAAATTGAACAATCAATAAATTCATAAAATTAAAATGAAATTATAAAATAAACTAAACGAAGTGAATTAACAAAAGACAATGAACAATAAATGAAAGGCAAAACTGAAACTAATTAGTTTCTTTCTTGCTGCAGCGCCATGGTCTGCGCCAAGGAGTGCAGCTCACTCATGATGCCCTCCTGAGCCGCCGCCCTCTCTCTGGCTGCTGCCTCTTTGTGCGCCAAGACAACGATGCTGCTCATCAACTGGACGATTCTTCGAAGAATCTGAAATGAAGAATCATGGTGGAGTCGCGCGAGTCTGATTCCTCGCAACTGGCTGGCAACTGCAAGCTACTGTTGTCAAGAATCACAACATGCACAACAATTTCCTCTCTCATGAGGAGCCACTGGCCCGACTGCATCCATTGGTGGTGTCAAGCGTCGTGTACAAGCTATGCGGTCTTCGTTTGGACAGACAAAAACCTGCTGAAACTACTCTTCAGACATCTGTTCAAATGCATCTCTTACCTCCAAACAGCCCTTTTCAGGGCTAACCAATTTTTTCCCCGGTTTTTGCTCTTTGCCCAGCCATGGTACCGTCCCTGAAAATATAGCACAGTTCTTATTTACGTTCTGAGTTCGTTTGTTTTTTTATTTGTAATTGAGTTACGATAACAGAGCATGAAAAATATTTATATCCTTGATGTGAAGTGACACCGACGGTTCTACCAACCCGGTGCATCTCTTCGCTGTGAGCAATGCTGTGGGTGCACTGCGAGGACATGGCCAACAGAGTGTCAACTCGTCGTGACCACGATCTATGTCGTGGCCGCACAGGGCGTCGAAACACTGAAAGCATACACATTTTCTATAGTCAGTTCAATGAAATACACGAGAGTTCATTTTATCAAATAGCTTGCTTATCAGTAATTTACCAGGTACAGTGGCCACCCCCTGCGTGCCCGCTGCTTTGCAAGGTTGATCCTGTACCACTGTAGTTAGAGGAAAAGAGCAAATTCAATAATACTTTATGGACCTGCACACGCATTAAACAAAATTTAAAACAGGCGTTGCGCTGGTGCTTGTGTCACTGTGCTTGGGCCCACAGCCTCTTCGGTCTCAACCTCTTGTGCTGCCGAGGGAACGCCAGCCTGTTGGAAAGTATCGTAAGCATACCCCTTGGCTATGTGGCTATTCGTTGCGCTGGCTGTGCAATGAGCTTTCGTAGTACACATATTCGGAATTCTACATTTAGTGAGCACTTAATGATCCCTTAATTATTTGTCTTTGTGCACTCGCCTGTGGCCATTTTATTTTTGTGATGACCGATTCCCATTATTTATTTCGTTATTTCTGTACAAGAACACAAAATGGAGCAAAGCCCAAAGGCTAGAAGTCTCGCAATAGGCCTTTGCTCCAATTGCAGTGAGGCACACAGGCAATCAAAGCACTATGTAAATACAAATAATAATGAGAAATAAATGAAAAACATACATAATGTAACGCATGTAATAACAATAAAGCATAATTTGTAACATAAATATGAGCTACAACACTCGCAACGTTAAACATACTAATAACGCTCCATGTGCTCATCGCCATACATAAAGCAAAGAAGACTACATACAGTTAGGAATAATCACACGGTGCAGTATTCGCATCAGGAAAAAAAACATGACATTCAACATCCAGGTGGACAAACAGGAAACATGGCAAAGGGACTTCGATGGTATTTTCAATCAGTACCATCCTAACGATTTACTTGGACTGGTTCTAGAAGACTGTCGCTTTTATCTGGAAGGGTTGGGATTCGTGTTGCCGTCCGTAAATCGTTGGAATCTCTAGAATCATTCTAGCATATGCACGAAAATAGTACAGACACCCCTCGCAAAAATCCCCATTTTCCCAAAATGATAGCCAAACTGAGATTGTACTGGATTAACCTACCATCTTTTCCATTATCTCTCTCTCCCATGCTATTTTACTGTTCACCAACCGTGTCGCGTTGCGCTAACGGTACCTCTTACAGATAATGACAAACTTTGTGGGCACCGTTCAGGCACCCAAGATTTTCCGGCGATGTGCTTACCTCTTGGTAGAGCGTACCGACCTGGAGGCCGCCAACCCGTGAGGTTCCCGTCACTCGCAGGATTCGCCCGCGGAAGCCCGGTGCGCTGCCTCCCTCAGTGCATCTGGAAACGCATATGCCAATGTCGAAGGACGAGTTGCCCATACCATTAGGTCGCTCACCTTTGAGCTTCGAGAACGGCATTGTGGCGGGCTTCGTGCACTTCTTTTTGCCACCAGTCCTGCCACTGTGCAGTAGTTTAGTAACAGGGTCCTGGGCGTTCAATCTGTCAGCTGCCACAGCCGTCGCCTGTACGCAAGGGTCAAGCCATGCTGCAGCTCGCTGGCCTTTTGGGCCAGCTCGGGATACTGCTCCATGAAAGCGAGCACTATCTCCCGCTGGCTCTGCACCATAACGCGTTTTCCCTTGGGCATTCAAAAAGTCGCGCTGTTTGAATTTTAATACATGTGGAGACATGCTATAGGCATTGCTTGAAACTAAGTGGTGGCTAGCGCCACCACTAAAAATCTCGCAGAACTGAGACACCACCTAGCGCTTTTTCGAAGCATTAACCGCAATAATTTGTATCTCTCGTCCCGCATTCCAAACTATACCGATAAAAAGCAACACATTCAAATTTTGCTAGACACTTGTTATAATCACAAATTTTTAAACGCGTTAGAAACACTTCTCAATCTATTATACGGTCCCCCAGCAGACGAAAAAAGTGTGACGCAGGCTGCCCCTCCGCTCATTGGCTGTTTGCTCCCCCTCGTTCTCACAAACACTGCGCGCCGCCCATTTTCTGACGTAATGGACGGACCGCCTCCGTCCAAATTTGGAACGCTTACAAGATTGCGCCGTAGATGTGTCGTCCGGGAAACTTCATGAATATTAAAATTGTGCCAGCATGTGTTGTTTAAACCTGTGGACAAATCTAGATTTGGAGCATTTGTTTCTGGACGCAATGAGAAACAAGGATTTTTTTTTTTTTTCGATGTTTTGTCTGCGGATATATGTTGCAAGTTTGCTGGGAAGTATCAGTGCTATAATGCTCAGCAATAGAAATTGCACTGTACGGCTTCGGTGAAGAATAACGACGTTTCAAATTCAAACGGTGCCCAGTTTTCATGATTCTTACCTTACCGTAAGTGCTATCTGCGATTATCGTCAAGCAAAGTTTCTTTTTTAGAAGAGTTGGTGTATGGCCGAACGTTTAGGAAACAGATGCAGCAGGCGCTGACTTAAAACTCGTACTTACTGCCGTCACTGTACACACATACTCAAGATACATCACAAACTGCTTTGACAAAGCAAGTTCAAAGAAGTATCATCCATGAAGCGGGGGAATAGTGCGTTAGCATGCCTTTTGTTTCACAGTTTCGCGCAGAGAGTGATTGTGTGAAATAGTTCATTTAATGCGCTGTTCTTACACACCGCAGGTTTTGGTTTCTGAATGTCGTTTACAATTCTTTCTAGTTTTTGTTTTGTCTTTCATTGAAAGTTCCCATTAGCTGCTTTTTCTTTTTTCGCTCGTAATGTGCTGAAAAAATACAACCGCAGACAGGAAGATGCTGCGCTCTTTCTTGTCTCCCTGTTTTTCTTGCGGTTGTGTTTGCGCAACACGTTACTAGTTCAATATGAACCAACTGGCCACAGCAAAAAATATTGTTTCACTTGTTTAGTTTTGCCTCTTGTGTCCTCTCCTCTCCCCCGCATACTGGAAAAATGAAGTGTATGACTTATGAAATATTTTATAGACTGTTTTTATCATGAAATTTACCATGCTTCTTTCAACTTGCCCTGTCAAAGCATTTTGTGATTTCGTAGTTGAGCTGTGGTTAATAATAATAATAATAATAATAATAATAATAATAATAATTATTATTATTATTATTATTATTATTATTATTATTATTATTATTATTATTATTATTATTATTATTATTATTATTATTATTATGTCTTCGGTCTTTCGCCTCAAAACTTGGACATGATTAGAAGAGACGCCTTAGTGGAGGGCTGCGGTGATTTCGACTGCCTGGGGTTCTTTAACGTGCACTGACATTGAACGGTACGCTCTGCATTTCGCCTCCATCGAAGCGCAGCCGCCGTGGGCCGGGATACCGTTCCGCGACCTTCGGGACAGCAGTCGAGTGTCGTAGCCACTAGACCGCCGCTGTGCGTAGTTGAGCGATTGGTGTACATATATGTGTACGGGCGGTGGCATGCGATAAGCACGATTTGTAACTCAGTGTTCATTACGTCTACTCTCTCTCTCTCACGGCTTTTTTTTTAAATCACTGCTCTCCAAAATGCGCGATTAGCGATGCCGCACAATAATTGTTACCTGGCCAACTGCTATCGCTTGAGGTGACTGCCTGATGAGTGCCCAATGCGGAGACGTTTGATGTTCGACAAGTCTTCCGACTACAGGTCCTGAAGTCTGAATTGAGACATTTATTTTCTGTAAGAGTCGTTTGGGGGGGGGGGGGGGGTGAAGGGGGAGGGGACATCGTCTGGCCGCCTTCTGTAATGTGTGCGATATCACGACTGGCCGTTATCACTTCGACCGGACAGTGCTACCTTTAATCGATTGCCTCATTCCATTAACCGTATATATTTAATTTTATGCTCTAGCTTCACTCGCAATTCTTCGCTTTGTTTCCGACCGATTTCTGCAAACTTCTGTTACGAGGCAGCCCCGGCATGACTGCTCCGTATATATGCTGACGTTTAAGGAAATTGGTTCGAGCTTGTATGCTAAACAATGACCGTATATTCGTTTAGGTTCTTCTCGCAGTCTGTAGCATTGCAGGCTCCTCAGTTTCTCAATATGTCTTTCGTAGTGCCCTGTCACGTACAGGCGCCAAACGAACCGGGCAGTTAGCGCCGCTTGTCTGCCAGACTCGCTTGAACGCCGAGTGTTTGTCATCCAAAACACCTCCACGCATAGCGTGATAGCATTTTCTACTTTCCCAGGTTTTCCTTTAGACGCCGTCACACGAGCGGGTAGAGACAAAGGCTATATACACGCAGAGCGCCGCTTCATGCCGTGGGAGCTGCTTCTTTTTATCTCTCTCTTTTTCCTTTCCCCTGCCTCTGGCTGCTTCCTCGAAATTGGCGGTCGGCATGCGTCTGATTGATGTGATTCCGGCGGGGCCAGGCGTTCCTCTAATGCGCCGCGTCGCTTGCCGCCGAGCACTCGCCGGCTGCCCCTTTTAAAGAAGGGAAGGGAGGGGGCCAAGTTGCCTCCGTGGATGGGTTCATTAGCGACGAGCCACCAGTGCGGTTTCTAGCCCGCGGCGGGAATTTGGGTCGCACGTCTCTGCTGTGTGGCTGCACATTGTTCTCAATTGACTTCACCGCTGAACAGTGTGGGAAAGGGGCAGGGAGGCGGTGACTGGAGTCGAGAAGAATGGCCGCCTTTGTTGTGAAAAGCTCTTATCGACGATATTTCATTTCGCCTAGAGCACTTGGGGCGTATATCACGGCTAAGGCTTCCTTATTATTCTTCCCTTTTCCTTTTCCCTAACTCATTTGGCATTTGTGTACTATTTTACGTGCGAATTGTGCTGCTGCGTCGAATGTAGAATGATCATAATCATTCAGTTCAGTTCAGAAAAGAATAGATGCGACGAAATTAGGAGGCAGTCAAAACAAGCTGCCAAAGCATTGATGTTATGGCGACGTAGTTTCATGCTACAATGAACGTTTTGGCGGTTGGAAGAAAGGGGAATATAGCTATAGGTTAAGTCCTTTCGGGGACGTGGAGGCAACTTGGGAGGCTGCTACATTACATTCAGCGTTAACTATCTGTGTGCTTTAAGGTTTGCCTGTTAGTTTCTCGAAAGCGGTGCCAGCTTACATTCATACTTTATTAGTGAAGTTCCTTCTCTTCAGCATTCCTCACAAACGTGGCTCGTTTCAAGCCAACCGTTTTCTTAGGTGTCTTAGAAGCGAGCAAACGTATGTGAGCTGACGGTCGGCTCTCGCTGTCAGCTATAGCAACTGCCAGGCGAATCTTTCTTCGTCCGCAGACATCAGTTCACGTCATGCGCGGGCGCCGTTCTTGCAGTTCGTGTTGTTTCAGTTAACGTCGGCTGCGAAGTCGACAACCTCGGCTGCACAGCAGGCAGCAAGTAAAAGCGTCGGCCCTCTGACCCACTTACAGAGATACATCAGAGGGAGGTGTACGCGAGCGACTCTTTCTCATTGCACGTCTGTGTACAGCGTTCTGTTGTTCGCTCACTACACGCCATGCATTCGGCGGAAGGACGGAGCACCATCGTTCAAGACGTCGGTACACGGGAGATTCGTCGTGCACTCGGACGTTGTGCACTCGGAAATGTGACGTTGGGTGTTTGTGCCAATGCAATCACGCGGTGCCCCGTGGGCCGATGCTGGCAGAGCGCGACGCTCCTGGAGGTCGAAATGTAATCGACTTACCGCAATTTCCTACCGCGGTATACCTTAATTACACTTCCCATCTAACAAGCGGCGTGACGTACAAACGCGGCCCAATTTTTTCCGGCTCCTTGTTCCTTCTCAACGTTTCTCCACTTAAGCATTTGAGTTATGAACAGTGTAAGATGAAAGACGGGCAGAAGGGTAAGATGCAGGAAGAGTTGCGTCACGATGGGCTAATCATTATTGCCGAAGTGCGGCTTCGCTCGTTTACTTCCTCGAGCCGTCGCGCTCGTGAAGTGATTCCTCGAAGGGCAATTTCAGTTAATGTTTGAGATTACTGTGGGAAGTGGCGCATACCCTGTAGCAAATAATTTTTGGTTTCAGCGAACCTGCTGCTGCCAGAGCACTCCGATACGTCGTCAGATATTTTCAGCTGCTGTATGCAAACATTTTTGGAAACGTTCGAAGGTATAGTTTAACGAAGCGTAATTTTCATCAGTCGTAAATATACGAGGCACGCAGAGAGATGTCGAAATCATTAAGATTTAAAGGCAATCGCGAACAGGTTAATGTGAAGGTTACAGAATAAACGAGGCAGGATTATGAGGTAACTGGTGGACAAGATAATAGCGCATAGATCACTCTTCTCAGTATACCTGTAGCAAACGACACGGAGATTATCCGATATAACTGTTTATACGGCTGTAATATAACCACTCGCCCCTTCCCACTGCGATGCAGCACGTTCCTTAATTGTGTTTCCGGCGGCCCAATCGCATCTTATGCTTCTTTATAGCTGCAGTTTAAAGGACGTAACTTCTCTGCGCTGCGTCTACGTATACGCTCGCAGTCTCTCGCTCTGGTCCATGTCTGCGCTTTGTCTCGCCTGATGTCCGATCTCGTACGGGAGCGAAGAACGTTGTGGTCATGACCTCACGCATCGTCATTCCAGAGGGAATCACTCTTGTGTATCTAAATTCGACAGACTTTATCTGGCGGCTTCTCCGTCTGTTTTCGTTCTCGTGATTTTATCTCCTTTGCTGCTGCTTCTGCTTCGTCTCCAGGGCAACCTCATCCTGCACATATAAGTGTATATATAACATCCGGACATTCGCCTGGTCAGCATCACTGCTCTTGCCTTTCATCGCTCGCTATTTCGGAGTGGATTCCTCGCTCGCACGCTGCCCACTTGCCGGCTATGCACGAGTCGGCGCCTGGACAGCTCTTCGCTTCCAGTGGAACGTGCGGCCGCTTCTTCCGGTGTGAGCCATCCTCCTCGGCTTCCGGCGGTGGGGGACTGCATGAATAGAGAGAGAGAGAGAACTTTATTGAGACGGCAGGGGCATGGGGATAACAACAGCGAAGCGGTGTGGAGGTTGTGGGCCATATGCGACCACAAGCTGACGCTTTCGGTGCGCCGCGGCCCATTAAGAAGAGAAGCTCCCAAGTGGTGCTCGCTTTGTCGTTCGTCCCTTGCCTTTCTGTATTTCTTGTGGTCGCTCATTGAGTGACCCCGTAGCCGTATAAATTCTAGAGCAGTTTCCATGCCAGCGATAATTTGACACGTCACATCTTTCTTCGTTTTCGATACTCTGGTCGGTTCAAAACGCGACGTTGCGTGATATACTCCTCGTTGCTTTTGGTAGACTACGTGGCAAACACTTTTGTGAACCTTGTTTTTTTTAAAGGTCTTTATTTCTGCATTTAATAGGTTTGTTTAAAGTGCTGCTCTGTAAACATTAAGGCCGTGTTATTACTAGACATGGCCTTTCTTTACAAAAGAAAAAAAAGAACTGCGATACACACTAAACAAAAATAACCAGGAACGGGAGTAAACAGCATGTCCTCTAGCGCGCAACCTTTTCTGGGTTTTTTTTACTACGTAGCAGTCAAGGTAAAAATTTACTCTCACGCTGACCGAGTTTTTGAACGTAGAAACGGCAGTAATTATTTACCCCCCTAGAGGTTTTCAGCGAGTATACGTGGAGTAATTTTTTACTGCCTAAACAGTGTTTTCTCGGCTTTTTTTAGAGTTATTTTTAAAGCTCATACGAGGTTTACTGTGGCTGGGTAAACATTAGGCTTACGCAAAATGCAGACATCACTCAATTTATTGAGCAGTAAACGAGGACTCACCCTTCGAACTTATAACATTGGAAGCACGTTTTCACTCGTTGAGAGCGCAACAAGCACAGGCACAAGCGCGGGAGCAGAGATACTCGAAAGTGCGTTTTCACTTGGCCGCCGTCCACCAAGACCGGCGCTATAGGACAGCGAGCATCGCTCGAACTCAGCACAAAACCACGCCGCACTGGTAACACTCGGGGTAGTTCGCCGTGTCGTTGTCGTACTGGTTGACGATGCGGTCAGTCAGGAACGTTTGCGACCGTAGCTTCCGTGCTTTCCCAGACTCGGCGGTGCCTTCGAAACGACGGTCACTAGGCATAGCTGCCGGAGATGTCGCGGTATCACGTTCTAGTTGACGGACGCTGGCGTACGCGTATCGGCACTCGCCGATACGCGTACGCGCTGATCACACTCAAGCCGTTCACACTCACGCCCCGAGACGTCGCGTCCCCTCTTCCGCGACCGAGGCTTTTGACGAACAGTTGCTTGCAAACGCGCACCATGTGGCTAGGCCTAAACAGTCAAACGAGGGCTCTCACGACCTCCACCCCTGCGCCACGGCAGTTTGGAGTTTTTGACCACGTGACGTGGTACGTAGTTTTTGATCACGTGGCTTTAAACTCTAGACTGGGGTTTTTTTATCACGTGACACAAAACCCCCTACGTAGTAAAATAGGGCAATAACGTCCTTTTACTACCTTTCTAACACGTGGTAGTAAAACTATGTCATATGCTCATTTTACCTCAACGAGACGTAGTAATTTTGAAAACAAGGGAGTTTTTAAGGCTCATGAGCCGCAAAAACCCAAATATCGGGCAACTTTTGCTTACAGTGTACGGTAGAGTGCGCACCGAAGGTTCCTTTCCTCTGCCGAATATAATAATAATAATAATAATAATAATAATAATAATAATAATAATAATAATAATAATAATAATAGAGCTCAACTAAAAAGAATAACTTGTACGTGCCCCTTATTTCTCTGAAACCTAAATAGTATATGTTAGCTGTTATCGAAATTTTCATGATTTTCAAAATATACCTACTGAGAATGCTTCGTTCAGTGGTCTACAATTAACGTAAACGAACTCGCAACTATAATCGTAGCCTTCACCAGCCATAATTCTTGATCTTGATTGTCTGGTTGCTTTCGGTAATAGCGGGTGCGGCACCAACATTTGCTGTAACTTACGCAAATACTCCTGCGAGAAATTGGAGCACACGAGCACTGAAATTTTGCCCAGCGCCGCATCGCCTGGTCTCGTTTTTCCTTTTATTGAACTTGTGTAAGGTCATTTAAGGCAGACGAATTTCTCCGTTTGCTTGTCATATTTTGGTGTTGATTACTTCCGTACGCAGCCAAATAGCTACCACAAAAGCTTTCCGGCATATTTTACCTCTACATATATACTCGTCCCACCTGTGAAATTTTGGGCGGTCTTGCTGCTATAAGTAATACGCATTTGTTTTGTAAACAATATTTTTGGGGTATATTGGGTTGAGGGAGGGTGGGGGAGAGGGTATATTGGCATAGCTTCGCGGACGAAAATGACGAATTCAGGCTGTTCACATCGTAATTATGGCACAGAAATAACAACATGGCACTTATCGGAAATAAACGCGATCATCGCACCCGCGCTTTTGGATACACTATAGTGCAGGCTTTGGGCGCTTTCTGGAGCTCATTGACCGCCTGGTAGACCTGCGGTATCCCTGTGGTATTCCTGGTGGGTCTGAAGGACGGCAGCGGCAGAGTGCAATGATGTGAGTGAACAGAGCGATTCGCTCACAAAAGGACGGATGTGAGACGCTTACCTTGTGGAAAAAATGCGACATGTATGCATGGTTTACTGACGTCTTAAGCAATGTCAGTGATCGTTTCTCTTTTTTCTCTGAAAACGAGGGTAATGGGCTAAGAAATGCGTCTTTTGGTGGGTCCTTTCTATGTCAAGCGGATTAAGATATTTACAATTTGTGAATATTCTTCCGCCTCGCTGGATTTCCACAGAACTGTGACCAAATTCACTGAGCTTCTCGTTAGCAAGTGACCTTCGTCATCGGTCAGCCGTCTTCGCTTATATTATGTCCAGCATCGATATCCGAAATTTTCTGCTGCTGCGTAAGACGTTTTTGTGGATATGGGCCTCAGTATTCACAAGGATCCTCTTGCGACAGGATTGTAAGAGCAAATCCCGACGAATCTCGGTGATGGACATATTAGCGAAAGCTGCGAGCTGATACTTGCAAAGGGCACTGGACCATTGATTTGGCAGTAAATGAGTAAAAACGTATATCTGAGGCGTGCACGTTCGCGTTGTACGACACTAACGTACGAAGCGACGAAGCGAACGGGCCATCCAGGCACGTGGTTTTGCTGTATCTCTCTCGTCCCCGTGTGCAGGGCGACACGGGCCTTTTCCAAAACCGCGGCCATGTCTTACCTCGCCTGCCATACTTCTGTACTTGGTTGCGTGCCTCCGTCGCGCATCGACCGAGCAGGGACCGGACCGGCGTTTCTAATCCCGCCCGTCTCTCCTGATGCCGATCCACTTGTTGGCTGAGAGGTCGCGTTATCAGTTCGCGGAAGCAGAACCGACATCGGTCCAGACGAAGACGTGGCGTCGCCATTAAATGCTTCCCCATTAGTAAGAAGGACCCATCATTCTTCCCCCCCCCTTCTTCCGTTCCTTCTTCAAACACCCGTTCCTATCGAGCAGCGAACTGTCGCTAGAGCGTGCATACGTGGCAGGAATAAATCTGCGCGCAGTAGGCCCACTGTGCGCAGTGCACACAGCGGTTAACCGCGTTTAGCCGAAGACGTATGCGTTCATGCTTTTGGCGCTCGTTCGCTTTGCGTGAATGCTTTTTTTTTTCCTCTCTTCCTTTCTGCCGGTGTCTTTATGCTCTTCTCCGAACAGCACGCGTTCGGAACCTGCTTTGCTTAACCTCCATCTTTGGCTTGCTTTTCTTTCTTTATTTTTTATATCATTTTTTGTTCGTTTTTGTGTGTCGTGCCGGCGGGCTTGATTTGCAGTGTGGCCGCAGTTTTTATGTAGCAGGGCCTTGGTATCGGCACGGCGTCGTGGTTTTGCATAGGTGTGTGAGAGAGAGAGCTTGCACTTAGGTGGCGACTCGCGCGCTTCTGTCATTGCGAGCATGACCACTGGCGTTCCTATCATCTCACTGCGCGTGTAGCTACGACGGCGCCTACAGGTACGTTCTCTTATCACGGTATGCCTTCTATTAAGCTGCAATTATTCACATTCTCGCGTAGTGTAACGTCTAAGTAGAAGTTACCACGCGACCCCAACCGATGAGAGGTTGAGGACGCGGACGGCAATTCGAGAGAGTGGACCCGTGTGATTAGGTGTCGTGATGATAAATGATGACCTGTGTATTTGCATCGGCAAAAGAAACAACTAAGTTCGTAGTTCGAGAGGCGAGCGAAATAGAAGCACTGTGAAGTATAGTGACCGCGTGCATAAAGTCAATCTCAAATTTAATAAAGCAGATATATGTTTATGCGAGCTTATTCACTTTTGAATAAACGCATAAAAATTTTTCATTGGCACGCGCGCGCTGTTTGGAGTAGGCCGTATCCAGGTAGCAGAGGAAACCGCTCACCTTGGTCGCAAACTGCGCTTGCTCAGAATAGAATTCTCATTCTCCTCTGCTTCGTCATTCCACGTTGAGTTTGTCTGCTTGTGATGCGACACTGCGACCAAAGGGGGCTAGAATTTCCTTCGGGGATTTCATGCGCATAATTTTAACATCTTCCTAAAATCCCCCCTCCCCCCTTCTCCCATTTCCAACCCGCCTACAAAATTAAAGTAATAAGAAATAGGTAAATGGAAGCAGGCACGTAGCCAGGATTTTCTTTCGGGGTGGGCCCAAAAGCATCATCATCATCATCATCATTTATTCACCCTTAAGTGCCCTGTTCAGGGTATTACATAAGGGGGGAGGGCTCAAAAGCATCAATAAAAGCATGGTCATTATTTTACAGTGCTTAAAAAAAACTTGCCCGCCATATAGAAGGCGCTTAATTATTAGACGAGAAAGAGAGCAGAGTGGAATGCAGCAAAGAGGAGCGACAAAAAGAAAAAAAAAGGCAATGCGAATTCAGGCGCCCACTTACGGATGTGCAGGAAATACAAAAAATATTTGTCGGACGCTTTCTCTACCCAATTTCTCACACTTTGCTCGACTACAGGCGTGCGAGAAGAACGTGAGCACTGTATGACAGCAATTCTTAAAAGAAAAAACAGATATATCCGCGAAAACAATTTTATTGAACCACAGAGAACCCAAACACGTATGCTTTATGACACAAAAGATGCAGAACGCTAACATTCGTTTTAGGAAGCAATAATAAAGAATGACATTGCGAGTGGTGTTACAATACAGTAAAAGTCGATGCGAAAGAAAAAAAAAACGACCATGCAGCTTGGCCGAGAACGGTTCACGCTGCAATTTTCATGCGTCGCGGTTTCTCTGTAAACACAGTGATAATTTCGTCGACACTGACTTGCATCCGGTGAATGTTCGTGCTGTTCGGTTCCTCAAATTCGTGTTTACTATTTTCAGTGTCGAGAAGCTGCGTTCTGCAGCAGGTGTACTCACTGGGATTGTCGCCAATATCTTGAGTGTGTGAACGTTCGTCAAGAGGGCTTTGTCGCATTCAGGTAAAGCGTCTGTCGCAGAGCGCGGAAGTTCCTCCTCTTGCAATGCTTGCCATTTAGTTTTCCAGATTTCCCGTTCACCTTTTAGCTTAACGATATGCGTGTTGTCATATCTATGAGGTAAAAATCGAAGGCCGGCTGAACAGATTCAAATTTGCCCTTGCAGGCGTGCTTTTCCAAGACAAATTGCAAACTTTGCAGTGTTTTCCGATGGTTTCCAAAGCGCCGTTTGAGGGAGGCTTTCAGGTAATCTATCTATAGAATGAACGTGGCTCCCATTACCCTTCCGCAGAACTACAAGCGACCCTGGTCACCCTGTTTGTTTACCCTTTTTTCTCCTTCCGCGACGCGGGCGCCTGCCCTCCCTGCCCCCCCCCCTCCCCGCCCCCGACGCATTCGGCGGAAAAAGGGTGGTGGGGTTCGCAGAGGTGCCAGGGGGATTGAAAGGTTTAATGGGTCGTCGAAGCCATCGCTTTCCATACAAGAGTCCCCTTTTCCAAGCTTTCATTTAGCTTCCGCCGTCCGGTCGCGGAAAAAGTCTGCGTCTGCGGCAAAGCAAAGCCGTACGCGTGCATTTTCCCACGCGGCGCAGCTATCAGTTAAACAAAGCACCTGAATGCTCCCTAAGTTGCTGCCACTACGCGACTGTAAAAATGACGCCCGCAATATACGGCCTGCTAGCTTTGCAGCTACAAAGACACCGCTCCTCTCGTTAAGAAAACATTTCCGCAGGGAATCCACCGGTGGAGTCAACGCTATCCTTTTCTGTATGTCCTGTCATTCTTTGCACTGTTCCCTGAAGCATTCCAACTACCGAGCGCCCTGACTGTAGATGAGAATCCTCGTTTCACGCAATATAGCCATGGTCGCTTTTGCCCAGAAAACCCGATACAACCAACCAAACACCTTCCTAAACATAACTGATGCGACGAAGATAAGTCGCACGAAGTACGGGCAGATAACGTCGTTTTCTCTCGTTTCGAAGCCGTATGACAACATTTTGTTCGTTCTGGTAATTTCGTTTCCAACAAGCTTGTCTTACATATATTAAAATGTCCTGCGTTGCGAAGTTTACTGTCTTTTTCCGCAATCACAAAGCAGTAACTGTTTCCCATAATTGGTTTCAGTTGGTATGACCGTTGTATCAGTAAGATTGATACTGTGGTCGCTATCTTGGAAATGTTCGGCTATCGGGTTGCGATCTGTTGCAAAATTGCAGAGGCCATTCCTGTGCTGTCGAAACGCTTCTTTGAGGTTTTTCGTTTCCCCGATGCAGCTCGCATCACATATTTGTATACAGTGTCTTGGGCTCTCTCCTTCAGTGAACTGCCTTTGGCAATATGTAGAGAAGATGTGTTCGTAGGCTTTTGAGTCACTCGGATGCCTTCTTTTCTGACAATGGGGGCGATGGTTTGGCTAACGCATATAGACATATGGGAGAGTGTGGTGTTCCTGTTGTGGTGTTGATTCAGGAGCCGGACGCTGTATTCTCGGCAAGCGTAGCCGTGCTTTTGGAATGGAAGTGCTTTCGAAATAAAGGTTCTTCAGTAGCTGTTCTTAGTGAGTTCCTTGACTATCGTTTGTTTTTCATTTGATTAAATGTGCACGGCGGTACTTGTACTTGGGCCTCTATACCCCTGCATTAATGGATGACTTGATGAATTTCGGGGGGGGGGGGGGGGCCCTGGGCCCCCCCTTGCCTACGTGCCTGAATGGAAGGGATCACTTCAACGATTATGTTGTTTCAGCACTTCACCTTGGACACACAAACGGGTGCCATAATTTGAAATAAATTTGTGAGCAAAAACGGCGGGACACAAGAAAACAAGACGACATACCGAGCGCTGTCTGTTTTGTCTCCCAGTGTCCCGCCTTTTCGCGCTTAATTTTTTTTTTTTCGAACTACGAGGGAACTCGTCCAGCAAAGCATATTGTTATAAGGTGCAGTCATCATTATCAGCTACCGTCCATTAAATTAATTGGTCTACTTGATCGGCGACTAGCTTTTTTGCAGTTGGTTGTTGTGATGCACATTTCAGGAACTAAATAAATTTCTCCCGTCACCAAGTCTTGAAATTATTTCTTAACAACATTCTTGATTTTAGCCGCTTGATAGCGCCATCAGAGAAGGATTTGTATTTTTTTTTCCTTTGATTTTTCTCAGTCCACTGCATAGTCCGTCAGTTATCCGAGATTTTTCCGTCTTAGTCTTTTGTCACATCCTCAGAAACCAGTTCGCGAGCCGCGATTTGTGCGCGTCTGTGCGTGCACGCCCGCGAGCCAAGCTCAGTTATGCGGGTATTACAGCATATCGCGAGCGGAAATTACGTAGGCAGCAGCACCGCGTATAGTCGCCTCTGCCCTTTCAGTAATTTTTATCGGCCGAAAGGATTGCGCCTCTTTCGTTTCTTACGCCTTTTGGTCCGCAACAACGAGGCTGCTGCACGCAAGCAGCGCGACGTGGCTATTAGGCACGCCATTAGCGAGCGCGACTGCTCTGTATATATATCCTGCATGCGTATCCCTATTCGACAGTCGCTTCAGACACGCTGGCGCTTGCTTTCTTCTTTACTTTTTTTTCCCTCTCTCTCTCTCTTCAAGTGCTCGGCTACGGACGCTAGAGGGTATCACGATGCGCAATCGCACGCACGCCCACATCTAAAGTGCTGTCCTAGCTTCGAGGAGGAGATTGTCGCTAGGCGCTTGCTATAGACATGCACTTCTACGTCCGACGTGGCGGACGTGCCGCGTCTGTGTGTGTATACTCCTATCAATATATGTTCTTTATTGTTATGCTGCACGAGCACGATTTGCGTACAGACGCAGATAGGAGGTGCTTCAGCGAAGCTGTAATGTCTTGTTGTTCATAGAGAAAGAGAGAGAGAGAGAGCTCTTGTCTAATCTGACAATGCGCCGGGCGGAGGAAAAGAAGGAAGTGGTACTCAGGTGCCCTCGTTTGTCGACAAGTATGGGCAACGATCTCCATGTGCTGCAGTGTCCAGGAGCCCGCGCGTTCAGCGAGGAGTGCATCAGGTCGCATTTTAACCTGTTGTACGTGCGAATAATAATAATAATAATAATAATAATAATAATAATAATAATAGAGATGAGCACGCAAAACTTTGCAATAAATTGCTGTAGTCTTCGCAGGTGGTGGCTGTCTTGAAACCAGCTGGCTTTCTGTATATTGTGATATATATGGGTACATGTGCCGCACATTTCGACTCCATGTACGTTACCTGCATTAGCCATTCTCGTGTAGGCTCTAAGTTATGGGTCTTATTTTATACTTACGCTGTCGTATTTTACAGGTCTTAAGTACTTTCCGCGGGTGCTTCGCGACGTTCACAATAAAAGCGAGGTCCCACACTGCGCGCTTCGCAATCATATCGTGGGCTTTGGCGAGTAATGCTCCACAAATTTGCGATGGTCTTCTTGCAGTCATCATCGCCGTCGCCTTGTACCTGACCACATTCACATCGGCTGTGGTGTGTGGCTAGGGGTTTGTGCGCTGGACCATACGCTTGGCTCTCCATATTGACTGATTGCCTTTGCTGGCCGTGGCGCTGTTGATTCTGTCATTTCGAACATAGCTCACGCACAAGACGATCCCCGTCCCCTCAAATCGAAATTCCGGATAAATTCCTGCATTGCTGATAGTCACCACGTATACACCAATCCTGTGTTCCCACCACAATTCGGCGCACTTGTGGAAGTCCGCAGGTGACCATGTTGAAGACCTTCGTTTCCGAGTGGATATCTCAGCGGTGGGAAACCGACTAACTGTGCCGTCTCGTTCTCTTCTTCTGTGTTTCCTGCGTGCTGTTACTTGAAAAGTCATGCTTTACAAACTAGCCCACCAGTCGATCCTCCTAACTTTCAGCCTCAAGTTCATTTTTGGGTGCAAATAACTTGATTTGGCTGTAAAAACTGCGTGATTTGTGCTTAAGCAACTTGCAGTCGATAACCTTGACAATATGATTTTGTAACGACTTTTGCGTTATTGCAGTGACGCGATTTGTTTCGATGTTAGCTCGTAGGGCACTCAGCGCATTTCTTTCCAATCATATTACGCTACATAGAGTTATATACGCGTGGGTACTATTAACGGTCCGTATGTACGCTTACCCATATATACGGCGCTGATAACATCCATCCATCCGCAACTCACGCACACTTTTTCCTCACAGTGAGACTTCTAGTGCATTAGGCATTACGACACTTCATTCATCTAGAAAGCCAATAAATGAAAAATTCAAAGCGTTACTTACTTCCTCTCTACCTCTTCGTCGTATTTGGTCCTTTCAACGCGAGCACTCGGCTACAGTGCACCAAGTGGCGCCCTTGACTTCGCCTGTATATGCTCAGTTCGACTGATTTCAGCAATGTGTGGTCTATTTGCCGTTGCCACAAGTTGCGAGGCCTGTGGTTCCAAGTCATTACTCTCACCCCATCAGTCATCTTCCATTTCGTTGGTTAACGCTGGTGCGGAGTACACGTCACTTTCCTTTTTTAAACGAACTCCCGCAAGTCGCCGTATTTCAAAGGAAAGGCAGTCGCATGCTAGGCGTTCATCAGTTTCTTCGCGCCTGAATAACTGCTCTGCCTTTCGTTTTTTTGTTTCCCTCCCTGGCCCTTTTTGTAGCCTCAAGTGCAGTGAGCGCTGTTAATCAATAAAACAATTTTATTCTTGAGTTCTTTTGTGGTAAGACCACTATGCGATTATGAGTTGGATAACTTGGATTGAGAGGTCAGTGAGTACACGTAGTACGAGTGGCGATGACCTAAATATGGCGCGAACGCGATTGCCACAACCTGACATCCTGGGGCATGCTTATACGGTGCTGGGCTAAGTACTCTCGCAACATGACGTTGTGCCCTCTTTTGGTCGCTTCTGGCAAGTTTGGCGTACACTCTTAGCACGGCAACCTTTAGCTTATTTTATAGGTACACAAAACTGTGAAAATATGCTCCTTTACTAAAGGTTAAAGCACTTTAGTATCTCCGACGCAAATGACTTTTCAAAAGACCGGCGATATGAAACATTGTCCAACGAGACAATGTTTACTATGACTAAAAAACGGCCCCACTGCTGTCCTCCGAAGCCGTTGACGTTGTCACGTGAGCAGCGCTGAGATGATTGCCAATCTGTCTTGGTGGAATATTTGCTGCACAGTATAAGCGAATACAATGAGAGCAGGCAGCACGCGCGAGGTCCAAGACCGCTTACTTGTAAACGAATGTGGACAGGGCCGGCTATCTTTCCCAATCCTGCAACAGAGAGGCGCGCCCGACCGAGAGAGTGCACTGCGCTCGCGCGCTGGACAAATAAGGAGCGCACGCTCCTTACGTTTCTTCTTCTCCCGCTTATAGCTTATCTACAAGCGATGGACGGAAGCGGCAGAGGGCTGTTTATTGCGCCTTTCTCGCCTTCGGCCTCAACCAGTGCGTGCAAACTTTAGGAAATCAATTACACCACATGCAGGCATTTCGCTGCAGGGGTTACCGTATCGGGCTGAGCTTCTCAGCAGGCCGCCGTGTGCGCAAGGAAAGCCGTGCGCTCCGACTTCGTCGCTGGCTGAATGAAAAACACCGTGCACGTCTCGGGGTCATCAGTATTCGACGGCGTACCCAGCCGGACGTTCCGGGAATCCTCGCGCATGCGTACCTCGCTCGGGCAACACGCTGAGGCGCATATGCGGCGAAGGATGAATATACTATCACTGCTCCGACGCGCCATGCAAGCGTGCATGTCAAGTTCCTCCTTTTTTAAGTTCCCCCATTTCTCTCCTTCGCCGGCGGAGCGCCCGGTTCCGTTTTTTTACGACTAGGTCTTGAAAGGGGAGATGGGTTGCATAGATGAGCGCTCACCGGCTCTGAAAGCCCTGTACGAGGCATGAAGTCAGTGTGCTTGCCGCATCTCTGTCGGCAGCTACAGAACCTGCTCGCTCCTGCTCTTAGCTGAGAGAAACGGTGCATAAAAGAATAAAAGAAAGCGCTACGTGTTTCTTTGTTCTCTACGTGATCTGTCCTTGGTCTAGACGTCCCTCATTAGGTTCCGTTTAAAAGAAACAAAGAGCAGAGAGAGAGAGAGAAATGAGAGAAAAAACGGTTCTGCATTATGCGAGTCTTTCTTTCTCTGTTTTAGTCCCCATCCCCCGCACAGGACGGTTGAGGTGTCCTCCTCGACGAGAGACAGAGTACTATCCTGTGCTTTCCTGTGCTTTTTCTCTTCTTTTCAAATAAAGAATCTCCTCTCGCACCGTGAGCCCAAGCTCTAGTATGCACGGTTAAATGTATTCGCATTGTCACCGCGAACATTGACTATATAAGATGTAACTAGTTAGCGTTATGAAACAGACATGGGGGACTACAGTTGACACAGTGTACGAGTATTTACAAGGGGAGCGCAGTTATCAAGACGGGGATCAACTAGCTCGCCTGCGAGCTGATCTCCGCCACATTGACATACGTCGTTGCGGTACAGTGGGCACAGCGCACTCTGCCCTTTGTGTCGCAACAATGTATCTCTTTTAATTCGTGGTTATTTCAATTACCCGTTCACAGAGTGCAAAAGGCAATGGATGAAATTTTCATGATTCATTCATTCTGAATTAAGTGAAGCGTGACTGTGCATGTATTATGGACATCGTGTACGATCTTAGTAAGTTGAACGTACTTCTTGTTACTTGCTATATAGCGTCGGCGCTAGGTTCTTGAACGAGTCAGCATGCGTCAATAGCGCCGTCAGTCGTAAGCGGTGGAGTTAACGTGACGTGATCTAGTTTGTCATGCTCATGGGTAGTAGCTGTTTCTCTCTATTTATCCCGTCACCTTCATCGGCCTTTCATCAAGACATATTTTTTTTTCTTTTCCGCTCTCATGTTTATAAGCTCTTGGGCGGACAAGCCAATTAGAAGAATGCAATTTTTAAATCACACCCGGGAATCAAAGAACCGGAACGCTTTCGTAAGAGCGCGCAAAGAGGCACTATGCGGACCAAATCAAAGAAACCAAAAGCGAACTAAATGAAGAAAGCTTCGGGCTACTTTAGCAGGGACCAATAAAGACTCCTGATATATGCACTGCCTGTAGCCGAGCCGGCAAGGAATTCCAAGCATTGACGTTTGGGCTCATTGGCATTCTGCGAAGGAACTATAAATGCGCATTTTTTTTTCGTTTCCCCATGCACTGCCTCTTTTGTTGTTTCCATGTTTGTTTTTCTTTTTTTTTTTTCGCCTAAAGCGAAAGGAAGTCGTCCGCGGATTTTATAACCCGAGAAACGCGTCAGGTCCCCCTTCTCTGCTTTCCGGCGGTCCCCTTTGTGCGCCGATGCTCGGAAGAAAGGTCGCGACCACACGTAAACAAAGTCTGCGGTTAGCATGCAGCTTAGCTCCAGGTCCAAACACGGACATTTCGACGTGCGCCCAACAGACCTTGTCGGGCCCTTTAGTGCAGCCTGTTTTCTTTCTCCCTTTTCTTTTCTTCCTTTTTTTCCCCTTTCTTTTCGTTTCTTTCCATGTTTATTTTGCGGTACGGGCGTGGCGCTAGGGAAGCGTGCACTGTGCAAGCAGAATGGCCACACAAGTTGCGTGCGTCTTAGTTTCGTATATATTGCCTTTGTCGTGAAGGGAATGCCGCGTCTGTAGTGTATGCACAATGTAAAGACTAGAAGTTTCGGACCGCCTCGCATGTGTGGTTTGTCTGAGGAAAAAAATAAGTGTGGATGTCTTTGTCTCTTTGTGTTCTACATGTCCTGTCCGGAAATGCAATCTCGTGTTCCAGCTGTAGCCGTTCGCGCTCGTGCGGTTTGCTGATGTTTCCTGTAGTTTTTGGCGTACGGTGTATTTAAAATTGCCTAACGTCGACAACGTCGGAGAAGTAAACATGGATTTTGAGAAGATTAAATGATAACACTGTTTTGTGTGTGCTCCATCGGGAGCACATCTGAGCACCAGCCACGTTGGAAGCTCTCGCTGTTTTCCGCGCTCTGTTGAGAGGCCGACCGAACACTCGTGCACTCTCCCGGATGCGCGCCTGATTGTATGCAGCTGCGCGACGACACCTTACGGTGTTCCACGATACTGCATGTATGTTTGGAATCGTGTTACACCCTCATTTGTGCTGGCTTTTGCTTCGGTTTTGTATGGTCACTTTAGTTACCGCTGTGACCAAAACGTCGGTGGTATTTAGCTGTCTTTTTTTAGTCTTTTTTTTTTCTTTTTTGTTGATTGTCGGTCTGTATTCTAGCTTTCCTGCAGCTGAACTTGTAGCGCTGCACGGTGATGTATTCCCGCCTTTAGTGCTGTAACGTTCATGTATATGGATACTATACGCAGGATGCAGTGTTACCGTTCTTTGTAAATCCTGTAACAATTTTATGTGAGCCGCGCGGCTTGTCGGCGGCGCTTTTGATGTGTTGCACTGGTGCTTCGAGGAAGCAGTTTTGGGGTTAACTATATCAGGACCATATATACTGTACTATATGCGTACCAGTGGTGTTGTGGTCACGATCGCGATGGCTTCGTAGAGGGGGGCTTCTGAGGCTATAGTCATGGTGACTCGGAATATATAGACCGGGAGTTGTGCTTTCGGGTCGGAGAGCTGTGCGTTTTCGTGCTGTGTGTGCGTTGTTCTCTTTCGTTGAAACCTTTAGATCAAGTCGGATGCTTTCAATGGCAAGAAAGTGACAAGGAGACGTGATGGCGCGCGTACGTCTCTTCGATTGCGTTTCTTTCCATTTTTTTCTGGTATGGTAAGCTTTTGGAACCCGCAAAAATGAGAAACAAGAACGCTTTGATGCCACCATAAGGAAAAACTACGTAGGACTGCAGGGCATTCTCGTCGACCCCAACCCCAGCGCTTGAGAGTTGCTCGACAAATGAGACCACGCAACACTCTTTTTGCACGACACCTTCCCAGGATCCGTACCGATTGCTGTTGGGTGTTAATAATTTATGGGGCTTTATAATTTATACTGGAAGACATCTGGAAGACATCATTTATACTGGAACACATCTATGGCTCCACAGCCACCATAGTCCTCCATTAGGAGAGCAGAAATATACGTATAAGGAAGGGCGTAATACAAGGGGACACAATCTCTTCTATGTTATTCACAGCACGTTTACAAGGTGTATTTAGAACATTGGATTGATATCAGGTGGGCGTTAATGGGCAATACCTCAGTAACCTCAGATTTGCTGATGACATTGCCTTGCTAAGTAACTCGGGAGATGACTTACTAAGCAGGATTACTGACCTAAACAGGCAAAGTAGAACAGTGGGCCTGAAAATTAATATGCAGAAATCTATAGAAATGTTCAATAGCCTTGGACGAGCCCGGCGGTTTGAGATAGCTGGCGAGGCATTGGAAGTGGCAAGCGAATAGGTCTACTTAGGCCAGGTAGCGACCCTTGATCCGAATCACGAGGATGAGATAATTAGGAGGATAAGAATCGAGTGGAGGGCATTCGGCAAGCATTGTCAGATAATGAATAGTAGCTTGCCATTGTCTCTGAAGAGGAAAGTGTATAACAGTGGCATCTTGCCGGTACTCACCTACGGGATGGAAACTTGGAGGCTAAGAAAGTTAACTTAAATTGAGGACGACGCAGCGAGCCATTGAACGGAAATGGTAGGTGTAACCTTAAGAAACAAGAAGAGAGCGGAGTGGGTTAGGGAAAAAACGCGTGTTAAGGACATATTAATAGAAATTAAGAAGAAATGGGCGTGGGCGGGCCATTTAATTCGAATTCGACAATACGACCGTTGGTCATTAAGGGTAACAGAGTGGATTCCTAGAGAAGGCAAGCGTGGCAGGGGGTGGCAGAAAGTTAGGTGGGCAGATGAGATCAGGAAGTTTGCAGGGATAAATTGGGCCCAGTTAGCACAGGACAGGGATAATTGGAGGTGAATGGCAGAAGCCTTTGCCCTGCAGTGGGCGTAGACAGGCTGATGATGATGATGATGATGATGATGATGATGATGATGATGATGATGATGATGATCATTTATGTGAAAACCACGACATAATTATGAGACATACCGTATAGTGGAGGGCCTACGTAAATTTAACCATCTGGGCTTCTTTAACGTGCGCTGATAAGACACCGTGCACAAGCGTCTATAGCCTTCCATAGAATGTGCGACCGCCGTGGCTGTGATCGAACCCACACCATTCGCGCCACCAGCAGAGCACTGTGACCACTGTATCATGCACCGTGCTGGCCCTGATGACTGTCGGAGAAACTGCAATATAACTTAATTTTATGAAAGGGAACAAAATTAGCATCCACCCGTTTGTAGCACAATACTACAAGGAAATCCATGCGGATTTCGCAGAAATGAAAGCTTCCTATTTGCCGCTCGTGCTCTTGTGCTTCGAGTTGTCGACGGATTCGCCCTCGCGCTGTCGACAGCTAGCCTCCTAGTTAGCTCAAATGGCAGAGCGAGCATCCCGGACAGGCGTTGGTCCCGGGTTCGAAACCCGGACCAGGACGAATTTTTCGGCAACTAGGAAGCTTTCATTTCTGAGAAATCTGTATAGATTTCCTTGTAGCCTTGTGCTACAGACGGGTGGATGCTAATTTTCCCTTTCATAAAACGTTATTCTACCTTGCGGTTTTCCGCAGAACTCATTTTCCCATATAACTTAAGTGCAGTGCGACTGGCTATAGTTCATGCCATTATTATCGATGTCATCTTCTGTCTTCAATGACAAATCTCGTAGCCAAGCGGCAACAACGTCGAGTTTTTCCTGTAGGATGATCGCTTGGTCGCTGACAACTTTTGCGGTGCACTATACAGTGCAACATCATCAGCGTCAACATTAAACTAATTTCAGGGTAACAGCTTGATGAACAAGAAAAACGCCACATGAATTACGTCATGCGCCTGTGCATCGAACGCGCGTCGAGGCGAACGCGCTCAAATGAAACAATACCCATTGTGCGACACCGCAATAGTTCTTATAACGTTCCATATTGAGGATTTCATTGGCTTCCTTTTCAATGTTCTGAAGGCTTATTTTAGTACTCACTGCGCGCTGTCGTTAAATTTTATACAGGACATGCAGTAAAAATGCCTCTTGCGAAAATACCAATGGCGGTGAGGTATATACAGCTTGCCACTAATACATTGCCGACTCTTTAGCGCTCTAAGGAGCGGGGACATTGCGGAATAACGACGTCATTTGGTGCTCTGCGGATGCGGCAGTGCCCACTTTTTTTTCGTTTCCCGGCCCCCTTTCCCGTCTTTCACGTACTTTAATGTGAAGTGGGATGCGTCCTTACAGATTGCCCTCTCGTCTTCGCCAATGTACACCATGATGGATGCTTCACAGGACGGAGCGAGGGCCGATTAATTTGGACCCGTACACGTTTCTGCTTATGCATGGTGTTACGCGAACACGTCCTTCACTCGCCCGCAGGGCTCTCAAGGCGACGACGGCCTTCACCGTCTAAGCACGCCAACTTGTCCGTCCACTCCGCCGCAGTTCGGTGCAGCACATGTCGTGCTGACCGTATAGCATAGGCATCCCCGTTTAGCAGAGCGAAGAAACGCGGGCTCTCCATCCTCTTGCTATATGTGCACGGCTTTATGAACTAACTGTCAGCCTTCCAGAGCTCGTAAATGAAAGGCGCGGCCGAAGTCCCGCGAATCGCGGCAATGCAAACGTCGTCCGCGGTGCTGCGCTAAAGCGGCGCAAAATGTGTTGCCACCGCGCACGCGGTGCCACTGGTGGTCTGCCGGCGTTCTCTTTAGGAAACCACGCGGGCTTGTAACTTGCCGAGTGTCCCTGAGGGCGAGCGTTGCCGCTGGCCCCGTCTGCACGCCATCCGTCTGCATCCATCATGCGTCTCGCCCGCATAGACGACAACCGTGCAGCCGTCTTCTCCGCACTGCTTGCTTGTTGGTGAAGGCTGTCGCCTCCGGTCACTTCCAGGGCCCCTCGCACACGGTGGAACCGGGGTACTCGTCGCTCAAATCGCCGCACGAAGATGAAAAAGCGATGCTGGTTCTTCCAACCGGGAGCGTGGTCGGGAAAAAGCAATTAATTTTTTTTTTCAAGTTTCTAATTGCATCAGGCAAATGGTGTACTTGAAGGTATATGTATAGGCGTCAAAGATGACGACGTCGTGACTTGAAGCTTAACATGTGCAGCGATTCGGACCATTTATAGCACACAAACATAAGGAACGCATATGATGCGTTCTATAGCCGAAGACGCAAGCTTTCGACGTATCACTGCATATTCTATGACCGAATAACATTTATTTATTTTTTATATTTTTTATTCATAAAATGAGACTTCGGCATTCCAAACACAAGTAAACCACGCGGCTAAAATTTGCCCCGACGCTGCACTGGGGAAGGGGGCGATTTGTTTTCACTAGAGCTTCGTTGAGAATTCGATTCAGCGCGACCGCGCGTTGTGGAAAATCATCATGCATGGAATATATGCTTCCCAAAGCTGCCGGTGGCTACAAATGTGAACTACGTATTGGCTTGACCAAACGACACTGCCAGGGCTTCTCAGTTGAAGTCGTTTAGTCACCTATCTTTCCTGTCATTTGCGAAACCCACGCTCAGCTTTGTCATCCGCTATAAGCACATGTAAGCTGTCATTTACCGCATACGCGTTACTTCCGATTGTTAGGAACATGTTGCAAAGCGTCCATATATCTATATGCTATCTAGATATATATATATAAAGCGTCTATGTAAGAGTATGTCTATCTAGGTCAATTACTAACAAGAGAGCATTTTCATCTAAACGAAATTCAACAAAGAATTAGTAAGGCCTGAAACGCTTACGGCAGGCACTATCGTATTCTGTCAAACAACTTAATTGACCGCTGTCCATAGAGCGAAAAGTGCGTAGTCACTGCGTTCTGCCAAAATTATAGTGTATTGGGGTTGGAACTTCGAGGATAACAACGAAAGTCGAGAAGTTACGGACTATGCGATATGCTATGGAACGGCAAATGCCGGGCGTAATCATAAGAGAGAGGAAGACAACAGGCTGGGTCAAAGAACCAATAGGGATAACCGGTATTCGAAGTGTCATTAATAGAGAGAAATATGCTTCGTGCGAAAAGCGGTGAGGTTACCTAGAAAGGAGATTGTTAAGAAAAACAAATGAACCTAGCTGGCCACGTAATGCGTAAGGTAGATAACCGCGATCGGCAGTGACAGCGAAGAAATGGGGGGAAGGCAGCCGAGAGAGGCAGAGAGTCAAGCGGAGTGACGATATAAAAAAAATAATATCGCAGGTATAAAATGGAATAAGCTCGCGGAATACAGGTTAAATTCGAGATTGGACGGGAGTGGCTTTCGTCCTCCAGTGGACCCAGAAAAGAATAGGCTGATGGCGTAGTGGGGGTGTTTTTCACGATGACGACATTGATGATGTAGGTATTTTAGTAGAAGGATACGACCCTCACAAATCATTTTCGAAACATTATTGAGGTTGGCACGCCCGTGTGCACATCCTCTTGTTTGTTAACTGTCGAGCAAATCCGCCCTTTCGGAAATGAAGTGCTTGTTAGTACGAAGTAAAGTGTTCCGCGTCGCATATTTCTTTAAAATTCTAACGATCACGGTGTGCAAGCTCGTCCAGTTTCGAGCGCCAGTGATGGACCGCAGAAAACACGAAAAAATAGTTTTGGTAACCTAGTCTGCGAATATTTTTAATTCCATTACCTCACAGGCTCCCGGAGAATTGCGTAAGAGGACGGTATAGCAAAACATTTAAAAAAAGAAAAAAAAAAGGAGTGCGAAGAAATAATACAATGCCAATTGCCAAAGATGAACACACTATAGCATTAGACGAGCACAGATGATTCCCTAAAGAAACGAAAAGAATGTATTTAAAAAGGTACCGAAGGAGTACAAAGAAATTCAGTGTTAGCGGGTGTAAGGATGAAAGAACAAGTACAAAACAAATATCAATAATGCAATAAAGAAACAAAAGTCGCTGTATGAAAGAGGAAAAAGCAGTACAAACAAAGCAGTCACACAAATCCTAGCGGTATGTGGAAAACCTAGCCAGTTTAACAAACATAAGGAAGACTAGAACAAAAGTACTATACGGAAACTACTATAACAAAAAGAACAATAGAGAAGTGAAAAAAAATGTACACAACTTCGCTAGCTATTGCTAAGGTGCATAGTATATAGGCTTAGCTTTGTGATTCGTGGTAATATTAACGTGTAAGCGTGTGCTCTACAAGATGCGGGTTCAAGAATGTCAGCTATGTTGGTATTGGTTATTCCACTGTTGAATAGTATCGGAAACGCCAATAAAATGAAAGCATTGGTTCGGCCGAAGACGCGTTGAAAACTGTGACGATTATTCATAAGCTGATATTTATGAGTTTAACAGAACGTTTTGTTGTATAGGTGGTTTATGAATTCCGAAGGAAAAGTCCTAGCGCGAAACGACGCAAGGACAGGCAAGTAGACGGGACTGGCGCGAACTTCAAACTATTGTTTAATTGAAAAAAACATGCTGTTGTTTATTGGGAGTTGGCGTCAGTCCGGTCTACTTGTCTGTCCTTGTGTAGTTTTGCGCTACCATTTTTCCTTCAGTAGATTTATGAGGTGGACGAGTGGACGGTGCATGGATATATGCGTATTAAGGGTTATATTAACTGCTAATGTTTTGCTTGCCAAATACTGTGATGTGCGCCGTAGTGACAAGTCCGGGAATTTCGACCACCTGGGGTTCTTTAACGCGCGCTTGCAGCGCACACTACCTGGGCCTTTAGCATTTCGCATTTATTGAAATGGGACCGCCGTGACCGCGACCGAACCCGCGTCTGTCGGGTCAGCAGCCGGGAACTGTAACCGCTGTACCACCGCGGCGGCCCGAGAAATGCTGTGGTTATTCGTGGATTCAAGGAATGAGAGGGATAAAGAGGATACAATGCTAGTTGCGCTAGAGCCGAGGGGGTGGATGAGGAGGAAAGACACAGAAAGGCAGGGAGGTTACCCAGAAAGCGTCCGGTTGGCTACCCTCTACACTGGGGGAATGGGAAGGGGGAACAGAAAGATGAGAGAAGAGCGAAACAAAGAGGTGGCCGGGGATGGCAGATAATGCGTTGACGCGTAAGGTATTGTACCGGCACTCTGTCAAAGGCGTTCACACAATCTCGTCGTCCTCAAGAAACAAAACAGTGCTTTCACTGCCTTGTGGGCCGAGGAGTGATGGGGACGGTGCTCCAGTAGCATCTGTTCCGAAAGCGGCCGATTGTCGAGTCGTTGGAATGCGTGAGTTATGGTTTGACGTCCGCTTAACAAAACACGTTGCTGGGCTAGTCGGTCACACATGTTGCTTGAAATATTCAGCGCTACTTTTTAGACGCAGACACTACAGTAAACACACAGGACGGGCGCTCTCCAACTATGCTATGAGCGCCAGTGATGGACCGCAGAAAACACGAAAAAATAGTTGGAGTTGGCATAGTTGGATTAGCGCCCGTCCTGTGTGTTTACTGTAGTGTCTGCGTCTAAAAAGTAGCGCTGAATATTTCAAGCAACAGGGTTTGACGTTTTACGGCAAATCGAGGGCAGTGGCATAGTAGGTGGTCAGTGGTTTCACCGGTCCCACAGACGTCGCGTGCTGCATTATTGGTCACTCCAATCAATGTAGAGTATGCCTCCGTGAAAGCCACTCCTAATCATAGGCGACAAAGAAGCGAAGCTTCACGTCAAGGTAGTCCAGATGGAAGGCGGAGTTCCAGGTATGGGTTTAGTTGATGCAGTCGTGTATTTCTGATACTTGGTGAGCTCCACTCCATCATAAAGAGACTGCGTGCCAGGTGTCGAAGTTGCCTTGCGGCGGCATTCCTACACAGCGGAATCGCAACGATGTGGGCTTCTTAGTGTACTGTGCGAGCAGCGATATCTGCAGAATCATTGCCACTGATTCCGCAATGAATAGGAAGCCACTGAAAGTCAACCTCGTGGCCTTTTTGAATGAGGTCGTGGTGAAGCTTCACGATGTCTCTTGACAATGAAGCGGCTGGTGTGGTTCTGGAGTAACCGGGAAATCTCAACTTGAACTTTACTTCGTATCTCTATACATTTTAAAGATAGCAGGAACGCAGACAAAAAACCCACACAACGGTTTGACTAGGCCTGTGTCCCTCTCTGGCAACAAGCAGCAAACATGCGAAAGCAAAAATAATGCATGAACTGGCACATGCACAGAGAAAAAAGAAATCTCGACTGTAGATCGACAAGCTTGATGAGGTGACCCGGATAGGCGCTGCGAATCTAGCCGAGGCCTTATGGATGTCTCGTTGGCAAATGACTGTTCCTGTGGGAGCTGGAGCAGTGCGAATGTTGCGTTTAAGAACAACCAACAGTTGTCGTCGTCGTCGTCGTCGTCGTCGTCGTCGTCGTCGTCGTCGTCGTCGTCGTCGTCGTCGTCGTCGTCGTTGTTGTTGTTGTTGTTGTTGTTGTTGTTGTTGTTGTTGTTGTTGTTGTTCAATATGCGCAGACCACGACAGGTTAGGTGTAAGTCGAACGCCTCAGGGTGTATGAGTTGATACATGCGTGTAACTTGGTTTCTGTGGAGTGTGCAGAGGCAATTTCGGGTGATCGAATGTTATAGTTGTTTTCATTTTTCAATGTTTAGGCTCATTTGCCAAGAAGAGCAACAGTTAGCAATACAGTCAAGCTCTCATTGAAAAGCGACGTGCTTGGAAGGTGGGTCTGATCTGACGTTTAATAGATAGCGTTGTCGTCTGCGAACATGCGAATGGGTGATGTCATTTCGCTAATATGAAGCCCGAGTTCGCCTCCTTGTGGTACCCCCGATGATATATCGCTGATACTGGAAGTGTAGTTATCGACCGCAATGAATTACTTACGGAATGACAAATTTTTCTTATCCCAATTACACGGTAAAAGATATATGTTTAGGCATTGAAGTTTAGCTATGACAGGACAGTCATATAGCTAAACTTCAATGCCTACATCAATTAAAATGGAATATATTTCTTGGCCCGCATGGTTGTTAAAGAATGTATTTGTTAAAGAATATATTCGATCAGCTGTCCTTCACCTGATAGTCTTTGTAGAAACATAGTTGATGCTTGAAGCAGTTGTTACTTTCCGAGTGGCGCGCTACGTGGAAATGTGTTCTATAGTAGCTTACCGGGAACACATTTAATGATGCCGTATTTGTTAACAGTGCTCTTATCACCTTACCTGTATGAGTGAATAGTCTACCAATTTTGCATTAATGCGGTAATTTCCTTGTTTAGAGGGATGTTTGCAATAAGTGAGACAGGACTATGCTAGAAGGGTATTGTTAAGTAAGGATAATGGAAGAGGGAAGATCATGAGAAGCTGGCTGCTGCGTGTAGTTGCTGGTCAGCCATCTTGGGCAGATTGATTCTGTCTGTATATATACTGCACATATGTGTATGCGTCCAACGTCCCCGTAACAATAAAGCTTTAAGATTTCTAAGTTCATGCCATCCACTCCGAAAGACGTTGACATATTGAGGTTTTCAATCAACTATAGTCAACAGCAGCGGTTGTTACATTAATGCGCCATGCGGTCGAGTTCGATTTGTACTGGACTGCTCTCCATATTTTGAGTTTGTTTTATACCCCCCCCCCCCCCTTTTTTTTTTTTTTTTTTTTTTGTCCTCTCGTGCGAGTGTGCGTCGGCCGGTAGAACGAAGCTTCCTCCTTGCTTGAGGACCGGAACGTCTCGTAGATTTATTGCTCTGCGCGGGTGGGGGGATCTCTCACTTCGGCTTCCGCTAACCTTTTGTTCAATGCGCGTGTGAGAACGTGTTCGTGCGTATGTGGCATAGCGTATGAGCGCGACTGTGTATGCATGAATGACTCGTTTCAACCGTGCGTGTTTATTATTATTATTAATTGTTGTTGTTGTTGTTGTTTTTGTTCGTTTTCCAAAATTACTAAAACCGTGTGAATGTTTGCACCACCAGTGTGGAGGAAGCCACACACATAGAATGCGCCACGTTCTGGATTCACTGCATTCCTTTGATTCTTTTATTAGCTGTGCCAGGTTAGTAACACCGGCGCCCTAGAAAAAAGAATGAAAAAAAAAAAGAACGCTTGGAAGGACATTTGGATCGAGCTGTGGCGTCGCTATAGTGAAACGATTGGGTGTCATGTGGTTAGAATCTTCACGTGTAGCGCCTAATGCTCTCGATAATGGACGTACTAGCGACAGTATATGCATACGAAAGACTAGCTATGCAACCGGTTTCTTCAACGAGGAACTTCGCTGTTGTCCTCTGTCATTAAAAAAAGAAAAAAATATACCTTGGAAGTCGCTTAAAACAAAGTAGGACCGGTTGGTGCACCCGTGAGATTTACGTCTGCAGCGTTCTTGTTCCGGAAAAGCGAGAGGGTTTCCTTTCGAAACTTAACTGCTTTTGATCGCTGAAGCTTTCCTTCAGGGAACACTGTAACGCCAAGACTTCGGCACGTGAAGGGAATGTGGGTGCAATCTTGAGCGGTACGTGGTGGTGGTTCAGATCCGCCATATGCTGCGAATTCATAGAGAGACCATGTTCTCGGCTGTATACACATAGGCAGCTCTGGTAACAGGCCGCGCCACCAAGGCGACAGCTGTGACACATCGATGGTTGTCACATCTCCTCTGAGAATCCCGACAGGATCGTATAATGGCGGTCTCTCGTATGCAAACAGGCGTGGTTTATATTTACTTGACCTTTGTGGTATGTGTTTCCTTGTGCAGTGAACGCCGCACTTTCAGAAAGTGGTTCACGTAAGCTTTAAAGGAGTACTGACAGGAAGTTTTGACATTCTCGTATTGTTGTTGTAAATAAGTACACTGGCGTGGAGAACGTTAAAAAGAATATCGCGGTTCCTCGCAACGCAATGAATATATTTTTAATACGGCTCCCTTGAAATCCCACTTTCGGTTTCGGATTCGAGGGGGCGGTTTCTCAGTGACGTGTCAACGCAGTCGGACGTACGTCTGAGTCACGTGGGGACAGCAATTCGTGATGGCGTCGCTGCAACTTTATCGGCTGCGGTCAATTGCACGTAGGTCACGCAAACAACGATGATTTCACGGACGTCCTGTGACTCTTCCAAAGATTTGGGCGATTTTCAAGATACTGTGTTCATACGTCATCGTATTGTCGATTGCGCTGGGGCTGGCATGCAGATGCTGGGCGACGAAAACCTTAAATTAAAATACTTTGCACGTGTTTCCAGGCTTCGGTGTCTGGAGAGCGTTAAATATGCATGGCTAGAAAACGAAAAATGAATCTTTTGCGCCGCCGCAAAATTGTGTAAGTGGCGAACACAGCCGCACCGTGGACGAAAACTTGAATCCCTCGTTTACTGTACGTTGCGTAACGGAGAGCTGACTATGACACCGCAAGTGAGGTTGCGGCCTGCGTCAAGCGAGAGTTCAAGCGTCGCCGAACATGTTGGAAGCTGCTGCAAATGAAAGGTCACGCACGTGTGCGGCGCACGAAGAAAAAGAAAAGATCAAGTTCGGGGAGGCCCCGAGTGTGTGTTCCAGAACAATGTGCTCAACCGAGCACTTTCTGACACGAGTTCGGGGAGGCCGTAATTTTCTGCTGCTGGGTCGTCTTTCCATCTGCCTCAGATCGGCACTTTGTTGTATACTCAATTAATTTCTGTGGTTTTATGTCCCAAAACCAAGACATGATTATGAGAGACGCCGTAGTGGAGGGCTCCGGAAATTTCGACCACCTGGGGTTCTTTAACGTGGACATCGCACAGTACGCTGGCCTCGACATTTCGCCTCCATCGAAATGCAGCCGCCGCGGCCGGGATTCGATCACGCGACACTTTGTTCTATACAAGCGATTTTACGCCGACGCACTTTGGAGCAGGTGCAGCGTCTGTGCGCGATAGAATGTAACAAAGGGTACGCGCGATCGTCGATTCCATGTTTGAGCAGCTGTGTAGCGAGATTCTTCGTTTCAAGTCATCGAGGATGGGCAGTGGCTAGCAAATTTGAACGCTCAATTCTCGCAAGGTATACGGGAACGAGTCACAGTTCGTTAAAGATTATGAAATTTTGATGAATGCTCTTGCATAACGTGCCCCGAATTGGTCAGACACGTAGCGCGCTTTTCCGTTGCCGCCGGGTAGAAATGATTTCCTTCGTTTTCTGCATACCTTATTGGCGCTGCATGTGTTTTTTTTTTTTAAGCGAAGCTTTCTATATCCCGCTGATTCGTCTGTGAGCACCGAAAGCGTACTGTAGGAAAGCCACTTTATACAATGGAACTATCTGCGCATCTACGCACACAGCGGAACATCGCGCACGGCGTACGCATCGTAGGACCACCGCAGTTTACATTCGCAGTTGTACCCATAAGAACAATGGAAGCCGCACGCCACGCTACCCGGGCGCACTGTATGTCCTCGTGTGCGATGGCGACCCTAATGTCGATGTGGCGAAAGCGCACGGCAAATGGATCGAGAGTTTCTGGCAAGATCGCTATCGTTGAAACTGAGGACACTACAGAGACCGACGACGCGACACCGTTCCTGAATTGGTCTCACGTTTGCAAGCAGGCTGTGTCACGTTACGATGGCACAGCCTCTGACCGTCTACCACAGCGATCACAAGGCATTACTGTGCAAGTGTAGGGTGGCCCGCCAAAGTGTGAGTGTTTTGTGCGCAATAAATGGCTACTTGATGTAAAGTGAAGGCTACACAACTTAACAAAATGTGTATTCACATTTTTTAAGCTGAATAGTCTATTTATTAGTTAAATTGCATAGGCGTACGCCCTCCTTATAATTCAAAAGTCATTCCCTTGCAAAAAGTTGTAGCTAATTCAAAATATTCAGCGCTTTACACCCTGACGTGCCCTGGTCTAGTGGTCTAGTGGCTATTGCACTCGACTGCTGATCCGAGGGTCGCGGGATCGAATCCCGGCCGCGGCGGCTGCATTTCGATGGAGGCGAAATGTTGAGGCCCGTGTGCTGGTGCGATGTCAGTGCGCGTTAAAGAACCCCAGGTGGTCGAAATTTCCGGAGACCTCCACTACGGCGTCTCTCATAATCAGAGCTGGCTTTGGGACGTTAAACCCCACAAATCAACACCGCGACGTGACATTCAGACACACCCCCTTATTTCAGTTCCTATGCCCCTGGAGCTCGTTTCGCAGAAAATCCGGTGTCGGCGTTGTAGGCCGTCAGCGAAAAATTCCGGTAGACATTAAAGAATTAAAAAGTGCACGATTAGAGAATGCTCGGGTTGGCGCCAAATTTCTCTGGACAGCTCATGCAAACCAATTAAACTAATTGAGCTGAAGAGGAAGTTGCACCGGTATGGGAATCGAACCGAGGCCTTGCGGACGCGAGACGAGCAGACTCGCGAAAGGCCATGGCGGCTGGGCTATTACTGCTGAATAAGGTGAAGCGGAAGGCTATAATTATTCTTACTATAGTAATACTGTAGGTAATATTTTTTTCCTGCAGTTGGTATTTCTGTCTTTGAGCGACTGCAGCTATTGCTGGAATTTCATATTAACCACTGTGCATGCACTTGCTGCTGTTACTTGCTGTTTCATGCTAATCGCTGTACCAGACTGTTTCTTTTTACTGCTTTGTATAGTATGGTTGGCGAGTTCCGTGAAGCTGCGCATACGTGGCTTTTAACCCAACACAACCATCCAGCATGTATATACTACTGGAAAATAAAATTGATTTGATTTCGTTTGACAGTAGGCGAACAGGCGCTTTCTGTGAGATAGATAGATAGATAGATAGATAGATAGATAGATAGATAGATAGATAGATAGATAGATAGATAGATAGATAGATAGATAGATAGATAGATAGATAGATAGATAGATAGATAGATATCACCACCACCACCACTGCCCCTGGCGACTTTATCCGCGAGTAGAAGCATTCATAAGTTACAGCTTGTTAACGAACCCCTTTCACGATATCACGATATTCTTTTCTTTGACTTTATACGTACTTTTTTAATGTCGAACAAAGCCATGGGAGAGACCATGCTCAAGCGCTAGTTCCTGCGGTAACTTCCTGCGCTCTCTCTGGCAGCCGTGGCATAAGTGATGGTCCGGTTCGCTGAAGCGCGAATGACTGCGTCCCCCAAAGTGCCGGGCTTTCTGATCCGCGCGTATGCACGCCTACTCGTCGCGACAAGCAGCGATTGATGTCTTCCGCTACGAAAGCACTTTTCCGCCTCTTCTCGGCGTTCTGGGGACACGTACCTGGTTACCCGACTGGTTGCGCAGCTCTCACGTTTCCGGCTTATACTGGCCTTTGGTCGCCGTTTTCAAGCGGCTGAGGAACATCAATGTATATGCTACCGAGCTTGAAGGGGGGGACACTCGTTTGTGCCGGGGCGAGGATGCCACATCTTGCAGACTCGTGCCGCTTGCCGGTGATGAGGTATGTACGATGGAAAGAGAGAGAGAGAGAGAAATAAGGAAGGGAAGGCAGGGACGTTAACCAGTCAGGAGTCCGGTTTGCTACTCTACACTGCTACCCCACGATGGAAAGGTTGTAAGAAAACACGCGAAGGCGTTTTGACCGCATGTAGATATAGGGAGGCGCTCTGTTCGTCGACTGACTGCTATTTATAAGAGGGATGACGGCTGTACACGAGTTGCTCCTCTATATATTTTCCAATATACAAATGCCCACGCTATCCAATGTGTATCATACGGTGCGGCATACGGAGCCTCCAGAATCTTCAAAGAGCCAGGGCCACTGGAGTTATCTGGGTGCCGGGGATATAACGCGGCGGTCACTTGCAATATAGCGTCTGCGTGGGGTCGTCTTTGGTTGAACAGAGGACGGAAGACGAGAAACAGAAAAAAAGAGATGACGCAGTCGCTGTGGCCGTAACGAAAGTTCATTCGAAGCTTATCAGGCATTTCATACCTAGCAAGCAGAAACCAACGTGCGTTACAAAACCAGTTGTTACCTATTCATAAATCGCGTACCAGGAAGCGTCAATGGGAAATCTAATCTAAACACTTCGAACGACGTTCTTTGCTCAGCAAAAATGGCGTTGCCCGACACCTCAGCATAAGGTACGGTTGGTTTACCCACTTCTCGTCTCGTTTGCAATGCATTCGGTCATCTCTTTGGCGAATTAAATGGTCATGGTGCTTAGTATGAAGTCGTTTCATTGAGTAAACCTCTTATACCCGCAATTTTCGTATTGCTGGGCAATATGTGTGTGCGTTGCACTTTCACGCACCATTGTGCTTAGGCAAGCTGGTGTTATAAGCACACGTGCAAACTACACGGCGTGCAAATTCCATGTCTCCCTTCACGGTGCGAATGTCAAGTACAAACGTCAAATGCAAATTTCTTCGTCTTGTGCCAGTGTTTGATTTCTTGTAGCATCATATCTTTTAAACGATTGTATTGTATTGTAACATACGCTCTCCTCACCCTATAAGCCTATTCATAAGCCCGTGAGGCCCTTCTAATATAAAAATAAAATAAAACGAAAGGAAACGGGAGGTTTGGGTTGCTGTAATGAAGATCTGAAAAGTCCTCCAGCCTTGCGAGCAGCAGAGACCAAAGAGAAATGAAGCTTACTGCTTCCGGACCTGTACGTTGCTAATGCAACACGTGTAGCCATACCAGTCTTACAGTCGGTCGCGGTGATGATGTATTTATGGTGCTCGACTGCTGACCCGAAGGACGTGGGTTCGATACCATGATGGAGGCGAAAATGCTATACAGACCCGCGAGCTGTGCGCTTTCATTGCACATTGGAGGGTGCTCAAAACTTCCGCATCCCTCCGCGCTACGGCGTGCCTCATAATCATACTGTGGTCTCGGCGCGCAAAACTCCATCAATTGTTTAATTATACCAATCTTACGACAATGAGAAATGGCCTAGGAATTCTGTGGACCTTGTAGTGCCGAAACAATTGTTTGTTTATTTTATTTATTTAAGAAATTACTGCTAGTCGGAATGCCAGAGTCTGGGCAAGGTTGGGCGATACGTCGAAATAACGAAGTGCAGGAAGTACAATAAGATGAAGGAAATGTTGAGCGTAAATAAACTATTAAGTAAGGAAAGTATTAAGCGTTGAAACAAAGGAGAGAGGTTCACAAAGCAAAATAAAACTATATAATAAGAAATCAATATGAAATGCAGCCTATAGAAGCGCAAGAATGGCCGGACAGACACATAAACCATACAAAAAAACCGCGTTTATATAGTATATATGCTGTGCTCGCAAGAAAAAGTATTAAAAAGTTTGGTTGATCCCTGTCATAGGAATCAGTATAACACGAAAGTGAAACCTCCCTTCGCGAAGCTGTGGAATGCATGAGCGGCAATCTGGTGAATCGGGAGGAGGGAGATTGATTGGGTACTCTGGACATGTGAACCCGTTGCATGTATACATGTATCATCAGCACCTCGTCACTGAACGGGGATCCTAGGCAGTTGTACGCAAGCGAAAGTTCTCGAACGACTCGCATTTCTTCGGAGACACTGCAATTGCACGCGCCTGAGCCCTGCGCAAACCTGTCATGAACCAGGAGCGTCCGCAAACGATTGAAATCTTGCAAGCGAAACTGAAGGGTTTGTCAGCGGGTCGTTTTGTGAATGCACAGTCCGCTGCAGCAAAAGGCGCATCGTTTGCTTGTCGACGGCCGTCTTTGCGTTCCTGGACCAGAGCGCGTCACTGCACAGCTGGCCAAACAAAACAAATTTTGTAGCGGCCGTATAGTTGTACTTTGCCTAAGTAACGCGCCAGTAGGGCGCCGCGGAGCCACGTCGCTTATCTCTGCTATACCTCTGCTACGTTCGACGCGCTGAGACTGCCGAAGCGCTAACTGCCGGCGCGCATTAGCAAGATAATCTACTTCGCTACGTCATTCCAATATGGCGGTGCCGCCGCTTCGAACCAAGAGTGCAGTGGAGGGGAGGCGATTTTAATTTAAGAGTAATTTTGCTTGCTAAACATCTTTGCTTTAACCGGACATCATTTAGATGCTAATTGTAAAGCGGTGTAGTGAAGGCCCGTCTCTTCTCTATACCTCCAATGTCTCGGTGGTGTATCGGTTGAGCTTTCGGCTCCTATCGCCGCCTCCCAGATGAATGTGGGTTCGTGTCAAGCGGGTGGTACGTTGTCATTGTGTGTGTTCATTTTTTCAGACATCCACTTCCGTTACGGAAGTACGTCAGCGATTTTTCGGTGGACTCCGGCATAAAGCACTTTCGTATTATAATAAAAGAAAAGCGGCACCAAATACCAAGTTCAGCGCAAAGTGCACATATATATGGTCGGCTACAGTACTTTAGGACGCCTGAGCCTGTTAAGTTTACAAGTGCTGCCTAATTGGGATATCAGGCAGTCACTGTGACTTGAATGGGTACCAGAATAAAGTACACTGTAAAATAAGTGTAAGTATAGTTATCGGATGGAGCAGGCAATGCGCGAAGAAACGATTTCGGATCGGCACTTTCAGAACCTCGGTTGCAAAATGTTCCATTCGTTAATGGTATATGGTACTCCTGCATATGGCACAGTACGGCAAAGGTGCTCAGCAACTCCTTTATGGTTTGAAATAATCTCGACCTCACCGTCCGCTCCTCCTCGCCCCCCCCCCCCCCCCCAACACACACGCACTTTTTTTAGCATTTAGCTGTTGTATGATCACATCCTGCCTATTTGGAAGTGTGGTTGGTATTGAACACTGTTATGTATCTGTTTTATTGGCCCGGAGGGATGACGGTGCATGATATAAATGAGCGGCTCTAGGCGATATCAATCACGAGCCTGCATTAGAGTAATAGCTCGCTCCGTTTCCGTCGTTGGTGCCTTTTTGTGGAAGGAAAACACAATACATGCAAGACCACAGTGCATGCGTATATCGTTTATCATAAATGCAGTATCCCGCCCCCTATCGCGCGCGCGCGTGTGTGTGTGTGTGTGTGTGTGTGTGTGTGTGTGTGTGTGTGTGGTGCGCGCGGCGGGGGGGGGGGAGGGGGGGGGAGGAGGCTTATTGTGATAGATGTCTCTGCAAATAGGGACAATGGCAGTTATGGCAGTTTATGTTTGCGTTATGTCGACACAACCACGTTCTGCTTGGGTGTGCTCACGACCATATAGCTGTGTGCAGACTGCAGAGGCGCACTTCATCCACGTCCGTTGCGCTGCGCGTATGGATAGCGCGTGTAATCGTTCGCACGCTTTTTCGTGCGTAAGTAAAGCAAATAATAGCTAACATAGTGTTAGCTATTACTAGCCATGTCGCAGGAGCTGTTACCGCCTTGTGCTATGCTATGTGAACACCCAACGCTGGCTGCCGCTGCTCAAGCGTCGAGGAAGTGGGGAAGTTAAAGAAGATTAGTTTAACGTGAGAAAGCTGAGCTAGTTAGCGGGCATTATTCGCGCCATAGCGAAAAACGAAGTTGTACCTTGTCACCTTAGGAAAAAGTGTGTTTTCCATGTGCCCTTCTTCATACGCTTACTTTTACTAACGCTTTACCCATAGTCGGCCCCTTTGAGTAACGTAATACCCGCCTGAGTTCGGAGGCTTTTGACACTGTCGGTTTCAGCTTCCTTATGAAGACGTGGAGTGTCGCGAGTAAGACAAGGACAAAGAAAGGACATGATGACACACGCAAGTAGTGTTGCTCGTGTCGTCACATCACATCAATAGCAACACTGCATGCGTCCTTGTATTTTGCGCATCACTTACACGTCTTCATGCAGAACCAACGAGCCTAAGTGGAAACTCTATTGGGCTTTCTTATCTCTCTTCCTTCACGTTATCTCTTGTTGTGGAACTGCCGAGCCCGATTCATTCCACTTACTTTCATTAACATATCAGTGACGCTTGTGGTGTATTCATTGTATATTCGAGCGGGAGGCTGCAAAGCACACAAATGCCAACAACTCGCCACCACAATGCCCTGTTGCGCCGACATGTTTTGGGCCTGACGCGCACGAGTTCGCGCGAAGGCCTCCTTTGTCCCACCGTGGTCACCCAATGTCGACAGCGGCCGTGGTCCTTCTCTGCGGTGAATCGAACGCTCGAAACTGGTTGTGCGCCCGCGAAAAAAAGAAAAGGGTTGGCCGCCGCGCAGCCCGCTTCCTGCCAAACGCGCTGTCTTTTCTGTCCTTCGGGACTCGAATGCCTTCTGGGCAACCGCTGTGCGTTCGCGGAAAGCGCAGCCGCGCATTTCAAAGTCCTTGAACTGGTTACGGCAATCCGCCCGTAAGCTCCTTACGAGTAGCTGACCGCGGTGGACAGCGGCTCTGCATGGACGCACGCACGGCTGAGTTTTGTGTTTGTGGCTCGTGGACACACGGGTTTCGGCAGACTGGCTCGGCGGCAAGCGAGGCGCGTTGCACGATAAGGTAAACGCGCTCTCTTCTCATGCGGCTGCTGGTTTTGTTGCATCACGTGTTGCAGTCTGCGGTCTGACAGGCTGCACGTTGCGTCCATTCGTCGCGGCTGCTTCCGTCGGAGTTGAATTGCCGCCTTTGTATGGCATCGTCACTTCGTGCCATTTCGAACCTACCTGCCCGCTTTACTTGGGCTTAGCTAGGTATTTAATGCGCAAACATTCTTTGTCCATTACGCCGGGAAAATCGGATCATGACTGTGCCCTATAAAGCGAAAAAAAAAAAAAAGACTTTTATATAGGCTTGCGCGGAGGACGCAGGACTGGCAGCGTATAAGCTAGATATTGCTGAGTGATCTCATTCTCTACCAGTCTTATATGCTATTTCTGCTTCTCCTTCCTTTCTTCCCCCTCTTGCGTTGTCTTCTTATTCTGTTTCCTCTTCGTATTATTATTATTATTATTATTATTATTATTATTATTATTATTATTATTATTATTATTATTATTATTATTATTATTATTATTCCTTGTTCTCAAATTTATATCCCATAATCCCTAGGCACAGGATAGCCAACCGGACAAAGTCTTGATTAAACCTTGCTGCCTTTTCTTCGTCTCGCGCTCTCTCTGCAGAATGCGGAGAAACGTAGTCGACGGAATTACCTTGTTCATTTCACGTAGACTTTCATGATGTTGCCAAAAATTAAAAAAAAAAAAAAGGCCAGGAGAAATTACTGCTCAGGGTAACGTTGCTAGCGGGGCGAAATCTGTTTTTGAACGTGAAGTGGGAAGATTCTATTCATTATAACAAAAAAAAAAAAGCAGTATTTGGGGAATTTTTCATAAATCACGTGCCAGGAAGGATCAAGAGGAAATCTAAACACTTCGAACGACGCTCTTTGCTCAACAAAAATGACATTGCCCGACACCTCAGCATAAGGTACGGTTGGTTGGTACGCATGCATGCTTCCTCGCGTTATCGCTTTTCGGACACGAACGGCGAGCGGCTATCGGCGTGGTATATGATCCTTGATAGGAAAGTGGCGATCATTGAGTATTCTGGAAAGTTGTTGTTGTTGTTGTTTTGTGGGGTTTTACGTCCCAAAACCAGTTCTGATTATGAGAGACGCCGTAGTGGAGGGCTCCGGAAATTTCGACCACCTGTGGTTCTTTAACGTGCACCGACATCGCACAGCACACGGGCCTCAACATTTCGCCTCCATCGAAATGCAGCCGCCGCGGCCGGGATTCGATCCCGCGACCCTCGGATCAGCAGCCGAGTACCTTAGCCACTAGACCACCGTGGCGGGGCGAGTATTCTGGAAAGTAAATGCTATAGCACGTCAGTTAGCTATTATTGTTGTGGGCCACAATTACTCCCCGAATACGCCGTTCTGGGCTGAGAGTGTAGAGAGTGTTGATATTTCGACGCTCCGTCTCCTTTCTCGAGCTTTAGTTCATGAGCGTCATTCATTCGCATAGCGCTAAACAGCTAGCGTAACGGGAAGGAGCGTGCGTATGTGTGTCTGTCGATTTACACTTCGATTAAAACGACGTGTCACGTTCTATAGCTGGATATCTATCGCACACATTTCCTTTCCCGGCACTTTGGTATTGTCGCGGGTACATGACGTGTTAATTGCGGATACAATGCAGCGCCCAATAAAGCGCCACCCCTTACACGTGGTTATGCTTCGTGTAATGGTCACAACGCCGTGTCAAGCAAATATAAAATATCATCCGCGTTTAAATTTGGCTCCACGATTACCGTGTCGAATGCCCACCTGCGTCGAGCAGTGTGAGAGATCACCGTCTTCCGAGATTAATTGCGGTTCGGTCAGACCTCAGCCACAGATTGGCACGCAATTTCCCCTCGGCAGCTCCCTCCCTTTAAATTAAGGTGCGATTGAAGACAACTTGCGTGCTTTTAATCATCGCGTGCTCTCTTTCCCGATGGAGCATTTGGCGTACGCGTGGTACGCGTATACGTCTAAGCAAACCACTTTTTTTTTTTTTTTGCTTTTGTCTGCCTCGTCTTGTTCGCTCGCGCGGCGCTCGAAGGTCACAGTGCATCTCGGTGCCGGGATCTCTTCCGGGATGGCACGTATTGGCCACCGTGGAAGCAATTAGCCAGACACTGCGGTGTGTGTTCGGCCTAAGGAGACCGTGCACTTACAGAAACTGCGCGCGCAAACATTGCAGGCGAGCGATGCGACCGGCGTTTTTGTTTCGTGGACTGCCGGGCCAACTGGTATCTCGCCTTTTGTTTGCTCGTATAGGAATGCGTTGTTGTAGTACGTGGGCGTGCGTTGTTTGCTCTCTGTTTGCGGAACATGTCCGCGCGGACGTGCAAATAGGTTCCCCTCGCCCGCTCTTCTTTGCTATAAGTGGCGGTATATACGCGGCGAAGGACTCCGGACAGGCCATGGGATTCGAGCAGCCGAAGACACCTGCTGCTGCCAAGGAGCGCGTGTTTTTCACGCTTTTTTTTTTTCCGAGCGCGCCCGTCTGCGGCGGCGATAGCAGAGACAAAGCAGGCGACGCGGTGGTAGGCTCGGCGATGTCGCGCCACTGACGTGAGCGCATGTCACTCTTGTCATTCGTGATATGTCAGGGGAGAAAAATTGGAATGTGAGGGTTGCAGCTTTTTTTTTTTTCCTGTTTTCTTTCCTTTTTTGTTAACACTTTGTGTAATCACGATGAACTCATTCGATTTGTCCTTGAGCTGCTTTGAGCAACAACGTGCGTCCATGAAATTTCGCTGTTAAGCTCGTGTGGCGCGCCGGAGGATTCTTTTTTTTTTTTTTTTTGCTGTTATCAAATGCAGTGTGTTAGCATAGGTGATAACATAATCGCGCCAAACATCACCTAACCGTACGTTTGCGGATCGGCGACGATGCACATGCGCCAGCGCATGCAGCAGTCTGGGCTGAGAGTGTCTGTCGGTGTTAGGACGTATTGTGACCTCCTTCCGTCCAGCGCGAGCGGGACAAGGCGGGGACAATCGCTTCGTCCTGTTTGCGCAAAGCGTTACTGCTGAAATACATGTGTCCATTAATAATGTATTTCGCTGAACCGCTCGTACTTCTGTATTTTTTATCGTAGATTAATTAGCGGGCATATATTAGTGGCTATTCTTGATTAATTTTCATCTCTTCATCTCTTGCTTCTGGAAAGCTGTGAGGTTCGCTGAAATAGTAAGTAATAATCGTGCGTCGCCTGGCGCGTTACGTGGTGCTACAATGCCGAGCCTATCTATCTGGTATGTAGCTGACATATAGTTAATGTTCTTGTACCGTGTCCTCATTTTGCTTTTTTAGCGGCCTTCGATTGCTGCAGTAGTGTCGCACCACGTGTTAAATGAACCACTTGCAAAAGCCGGAGCTCCACCTAGAGTGAAAAACTGGAAGCGCCGTTTCACGCTTATTCAAATTAGATGGCTGGTTAGATACCAAGGATTGATTTTTTGTAGCGCGTCCTGAAATATGAAACTGACCATGTCTCACGGTTCCTTGTGTTCGCGTTAATTCGACGACGCTCTAAACATGTCATTTGTGTTATATAGTTCCTAAGGGATCCTGCAGCATATCGCGTGGTATGTATTAAACGAAAAGTATATAGGCATCACCTTCACATTCGGTGCATGGACACCTTAATAGATGCGGACAGAACAAAAGAAAAAAAGTGAGCGCGAACTCGCAGATGCAAATTAATTGGATACGATCGAATGACAAGTATGCGCCCTTTATTAGCACATTTCCGAACGTGCATGGGTGGATCCACAATGCTAGCACAAATGAAGGCAATGATGTTAAGCGTTCAACCAGTTATTGACACTTACACATGCACAAAGAAAAAAAATGCCGTCTATCGGCTTCCCATGCCCTTTAGGAAATAAAGTACGTATTCTGGGTGCGTACTGAACTTCTATGTGGCTGACCTGTATTTTCCAGACGTAATTGGTGTAAAACACTTAAGCAATGAAGTCTAGCTTGAACGTGCTTTTCAGTGACAAAGTGCGCGCTGCAGATGCTACAAGGCGTTTGGATATACGGCGCCGTACCTCGCTTCACCTTTGTAAAGAGGCCGTCTACCGCTCGGAAATTTTTCTTCCCCGGTTGTGATGAAAATAAGAACGTGGTTTTCTCCATTGACGGAAACGAGCATGCCTTGTACCACATAAAAAAGAAATATTTTTTAGTTGGCCCTGAAAGTCACGAAAAAAATGACCGGTGGTGCTATCCTCGGCGATGAGTGCCAATCTCCAGGTGTAACGAACAACCAAGAAATACCCACGGAGGTTCAGTTATCCTGCTTAATGCAAACAGAAATAAAAGAAAGAACAGAAAAAAAAACTTAAAATTGTATTCGGCACACATTTGATAGCGTTCTTTCACGACGGAGAGTAACTTTCATTTTTAAATTATTATTGCGAAAACCAAGTAACCATTTTGCTGGCGTCCCCACTATAGACACACAGTAGGGGTGACCACAGAAGATCGGAAAACTCCGTTTTAAAAATTTCTGCTCATTTCGATGCGAAACCATTGCAAGCTTCTGCATTTTGGAAAAGTGTATTGATAAAGACCAGGAAATAAAATGAAGGACGGTTCTTCTTTCCTAGATAACATCTGCGGGACCAAATTTGAAGAAGTTACTACTTTCGCTTCCAATAAAATAGTTTGTGCAGCTGAGTGCAGACATATTAGGCTCGCACGCCCATTGTTTTACAACTATATAAGCCGACGACGCTGGCTTTGACGCGTGCGCAGTCGTACTTATGCAAGTGGTGGACCAATGGAACAGAAAACCGCAACAGAAAAAGGGGACCTCGTCTAAGAAGTCACAGCGCACCTCCATTCCCGAATGCAATGTGGGCAAAAATAAATTTCGAGAACTTGCATGTATATAGTAATAGAACACGTGCTGCCCGCCACCTCGCCTTTCCCCCTCTCGCCGGCGCTGTACTTATCTTTTTTTTTTTTTCTCCTATAAGGGCCGCGTTATATTTCAGCCTTGTATCAGGCGCTGCGGCCTTCTCTCCTCGTCGATTTCGTGAAGCGTCCAGGAAGGCGCACGCACGTGTCCCGCTGCTGAAATGTGAGGACGCGGCGTGAATCCCGAACGCGACGGCGACCGCGTTTCGGCGAAATGGCGCGAGGCACAAAACGCCCACGTTCAGAGATTTCGGCACATGCTCGAGAAACCCCTCATCGGCTGTGGCGGCGCGGTCAGAGTTCAATCGGGCACCGTCGACCAGATGCTCATATACTGCACCTTGTCTCGGGAAATTAAATCTACGGGGCATATGATCCGCGGGATACATCGCGCGCTGCGATCTCTGCTCCGCGAGACTCTTGTCTTGTTGCTCGAGTGTGTTTTTACGAGCGTGACCTCGCTGACTGGTGCACCTGCCCGCTTTCCACGTGGAAAGCGCCACTCGGCCGGCCCACGGTGCGCTGGCTCGCGCACGGCGGGAACTGCAAGGGACAGCACGGGAAGGGCGTGCTTTGCGGCTATCTCCCGAGCATAGAACGACCGACAGTTGAGCTGTATGGGTGGGGATTCATCGTGAGAAGTGAAGGGAACGAGACACCGTAAACGCCGAGCGCATGTTATATATGTGCAGCGCAAGGAGGAGGACGTATAGTGAGACGAGACATTGAACGAGATTTATGTGTACGGCGCGCACGCACGCTCGCCGCTTCATCGTGTTGTTTCTCTCATTCTTGTTCCGCGTGTCTCTGGATGCCGTACCGAGAAAACGTAGCGGCCAGCCAGCGCACGTGTGGTGCGTGCGCCCTCGCGACGCCGCCACAGCTTCCTGGTGCTGTCTCGTCTGCGAGAAAATCCGAAAATCCCCGTCCCGTCGTCGAACTGAGCATGACGACGACTACGCGGGCACGGCCGTATTTACCCGTTTTTCCTCGAGCAGCAGACAGTCGCGGAAACACGGGGGGAAAGGAAAAAAAAAAAAAAAAAGTCTCTTCGTTATGGGGAAAACCTTCAGCACTAAGGTCAGCGGTCCGTTGCTCAAGTGTTGCGTACATAGCAAACACATCAACCGACCAATATTGCAGTGCCGCTGGAACCACGATGAACATTTGTGGTTCCAAAAAAGAAAGAAGGTAAGTGCTGCTAAAGAAATAAGTGACCCTTGCACTACTAGCAGCGCAAGGCTAGCGCAGCAGCAAAGCTGATGGGCACTTGGCTGGTCCCGGTTTGTCTCCGGCACACCCGCATTTCGTTGTGATCCGAGGCTTCGGGATACGCCTCGCGAACCCAGCGAACGCTTCTCAAAGTTTCGAAGTTTCGCACTGAGCTCAGCGTAAGGACATTCGCGTCGAATCACAGACGGTGGCAGACGCAAAGGGGCCTCGGCTTGACGCCATCCCACCCCTTTGCTATAGTACGCTATGCACGAACGCATAGCTTTGCGAGACTCTGCACTGGACAAAGCGACGCACACTGTCTGTTTCTTCTTCTGCTTGCCGCCGCCAGCCGCAGTTATATAGCGGACTGAGGTCATGCGCGCAAGAAAGAAGCGCGCGTTTGAACGCCGCGCCGCACATTGGACAATGCATAGAAGTGCGCGCGCACTCTTGGCGACCTGAAGTAATGATGATGATAGTTTCTTGGTTCGCCGGACAAGGAACGATTTTCTAAGCAGTTTCGCTGTTAAAAACGGAGCTTTGCTTAGGGACCTCCTTCTGTATTGTATTTTGTATCCCATGAAATTGCAGTAATGTATGCGTGTAGTTCGCGTTCTATTATGCGCATTCTATACAATGTAATTGTGTGAATGTATAATCATCATCATCATCATCATCAGCCTGTCTACGCCCACTGCAGGGCAAAGGCCTCTCCCATGGATCTGGCCTCTCCCATGTGAATGTATAGATGTACTTAAGTGCATCAAATCAAATTATGGGCATTCGCAAAAAAAAAAAAAAAAAAAATCTGGACATGTTTCAAACTATATTTCTCCCTGTTCTGCCTATAAGTACATTTTTACTATATAAATAATCTGCCCTATAGTTGATTAGGACACCTGTCCGTCTTCTTTGGAGGTGTGTTTCACGTCGTCGCAGCCCGCGTAGGCGCTGCAAAGATGCTTTGTTGTTGATTTCAATTGCCGTTATATCTTTCTCTTCTTTTTTCTCAGCATATGTGCAGTTTTATTTGCCAAAATCGCGATGTCATTCTGACACGGGCCGCAGTCCGGGGACTCCGGATTAGTTCTGGATATACGGGGTTTCTTAATGTGCAACCAAATATTTGCTTTTCGCCTCCATCGGAGTGCGGCCGCCGCGGCTTTGCATCGAACCCACGTCTTTGCTTATGTAACAGCCATCGTCATAGCCGATAACGTATACAACGGAAGTTCGGCATGTGTGTGTGCGTGTGCGGGGGGGGGGGGGGGGGGTTGGCGAGAGGGCGTCGTGCACATTTCGGAGGCATCGGGCGGAAAAACGAAGCACGACAGTCGCTGTATGCGCGTGGCTGCGACTGGCGTCGCGAGTTCCTGCGGACGGGGAATCCTTGAACTTGGCGAAGGTGGAAAACAGCATGATAAACAAGAAATAATTACACGAAATGCGACGGGCGTTATACGGCGCCAAGTGCCTGCACAACTTGGCGAAATTGCACGTTTAATGACCGGCAGCACCTCTGCTACCGGTTCCGATACAATCTGGGTCGCCGGGGCCACACCTTCCGCGCGGAGGGAGTTGAATGCCAGACTTTTCTCGTGATTATTCTCGCCTGCCACCATGTCTCTGGATGAACGTGCTCTGCAGTATTCTCAGTGTTGTGAATGCATTTTTTTTAACAGATCGCCTGATCTTGCGTTGTATAGCAGCAACAGTTGGGGACTGAAAAGTAAGGATCCACAAATTACATAAAAATAATAAAATAAATTCGGTCATACCTTTCTCGGACGTGTACTTGGGACGGGTTGCCAATGTTGCCTGCACACGATTCATTTCAATGTCGTATTTTTTTTTTTTTTCATCCCATTGTTCCTCTTCTGAGTCACCTAGAACACGTTGTGGAATTTTGACTTTATAAACGTACAGTCGACCAAAAAGTAATGCGGACCACACGAGCGCGTTCCGAGCGCCATTTGCATCTGTTGTTGAGAGTCTTCGTTAGACCGCAGCCTTCCTGCGAGCAAAAAAGGCCCCGCATTCTTGCACGGAAAACTCCGGATAGCAAAGCAGTCGCCCGTATTTGGACTGTCGTTTCGGCACGCGCTCGCTTAGTCCGTATTATTTCCTGGCTGACTGTACGTACGCACGTTCAGGGTACGCTGTGTCATATTGACACAGGTGAACCACATAGTATGTGAAGCACGCCGCGAACGCGGAAATAAGCCTCAGAGCGTGGACTTCCACCTGATTAATTACGCGCAGAAGGGGTATATCCACAGGTTCGGGCTACGCAGCTGAAGGAAACGCAGGAGCTTTGAACGTTGAGCGCGTGTGCATAACAATTCCCGTTTCTCTTCTCGTTCTTTTTTTTTTTTTTTGCCGTCCCTATAGTGGAGTTCGTAATCACACAGTAAATGTGTGACTGTATTGATTGAGTCGTCTTCACTGCTTGCTTAGTTGCTCCTTAGCGTTGTTCACACTGTTGTTCCTGGCATGCATATATATATACATATATATATATATATATATATATATATATATATATATATATATATATATATATATATATATATAACAAAAGTAACCGAATCTCCATATAATTGGAAGAGATTGCCTATTATCTAGAAGTGCACCGTGACGCTTCCGATAATGTTCATGTGTACTGAGCCCTACCATATATATATATATATATATATATATATATATATATATATATATATATATATATATATATATATATGGCAGTCATGGTGGTGAATAGGCCGAAGGCGTGAAGACAGAGATGAGTAGTATACCTCGGAATCGGCAACAACAATGGGGAAAGCGTTTATAAACGCTTTCCCCATTGAATAAACGTTGAATAAACGCTTTCCTCATTGCTGTTGCCGATTCCGAGGGTATACTACTCATATAATATATATATATAATATATATATATATAATAATATATATATATATAATATATATATAGTGTGTGTGTGTGTGTGTGTGTGTGTGTGTGTGTGTGTGTGTGTGTGTGTGTGTGTGTGTGTGTGGTGTGTGTGTGTGTGTGTGTGTGTGTGTGTGTGTGTGTGTGTGAATAACACCACTAGAGACAGAAAATGTTAGGGCGTTTCCTCATTTATGCGCTTCTGGACATTGTGGGGGATCGATTCATTTTGGGTTCGAACACCTGTGCCGTCTAATTTTGCTTCTACAAATGCTTTTCCAATTTCAGTGCCTGTAATGAATGTGGCTCTCGAGTGGCCCCTGACGCCATGAGCCTCGGTGCAATCCGAACATGTTCAGCCAAACATGTACCCTCCCATTTCAGCCTGGCTGTTCTACAGGTGTTAGGCGGGATTAAGGTTTCTCGCTAACAGATGCAAGAACGAGTTCGTTCATATTTTTCCAGCTCAAACTTGGCTGTTCGCAGTGAAATTGCGTAATACTCAGGTATAGGAGCCTGTGGTACACTGGTTACGGTACTCGGCTGCTGATCCGAAGGACGCGGGTTCGATCCCAGCCACGGCGGTGGCATTTCGATGGAAGCGGAAGTATTGAAGCCCGTGTACTTAGCGATGTCACTCGATTGCAGGTGGTACAAATTTCTAGAGCACTCCACTATAAGGCTTGTGTCATAATAATATCGTGGTTTTCACACGTAAAACTCCCAGCATTTATTAATTATATATTAATTATGCGGGTAGTACATTATCATTGTGTTCAAAGGTTCTCGTCTTGGAACTGGTGAGTTCAATGGGAAGTACTAATCGAGCCAGAGGGCAAGCTTGGCAACGTTCTGACTCCCTCACCACTCTCCCACACCATTAAACCTTCTGGTGGAATGTCCCCGTCCAGACGTCTTGCTACATAATCGTAAATCTTGCAGTCGTGATGCGTCCGATGATTAATGCCCCGCCTATGCGGCGTTACACTTTTATGCGTGCACCGCTTCCATGCTGCGAGTTTTTGTACTTGACATTCGTTGCCTCTCGTCCTTTGGTCGTGTTTTGTTCATCGTTTTCTCACTCTGTTGATCATTGTTAGCGAGGGAACCGATCACGGCCTTAAAGTGAAATGGCAAACTGGCGGCAATGTGCCTGTCTCGTCTCAAAGGGTTTTGTTTGTTTCTCTCAAAGAAAACTGCGCCTACGACTTCGAGCGCGAGTACTTATTTGTTCGCGCGCTTCAGTACGGTCGTATATACGGTAAGCTTATCTCCGATAGCGCAGGTGGCTGTATACCTTGTGGCCTTCATCTCACGAGCATTCTTGTTTTGATGGCTGTGATCTCCTATAGTCGTGCAAGCGTTACCGAGGTTATACGGAACGAAAAAGAAGGGAGACCTTATACGCGCATACTCTGCATGATATGTCGCTCGCTTCGGCGATAAATCTTTTCGCGGTCGAATTCGCCACAACAGTCATCGTCCGTCCGCTATTTAGTTGTGATGATCGAACGGTTAAATATACGTTTTCAGTGACTCACCTTTCAATATGATCAGCACGAACAAGTTTCTAAAGCGTGGTGCGTTCCTGCATGGCAATAGACAAAATATAATGCGTCACAGCAGCGATAAAAATTGAGTTCAGTGAAGTCACCGCATTCTTCGTGTTTCTATATATAGTTCTCCACATTGCTATTTAGAATTGCCGCAGCCAACGAGCCATGATAGCTTCTTGTTTTCTTCAATGCCGCTGTAAACACCATGCAACAACAAAACGTATTGGTATGAATAAGATAGCAAGCAAAGCAAATGGCATGGTTATCGTAAAGTTAGGATTAGGGTAAATTATCGAGAAACTATGGTTATCGAGAAACAGCCTGTGATTCTTACTTGCACAGGCTGTTTGTGACCAGGTGGTTTATGCCAAACGCATAATTACCAAACGCTTTTAAACAATCTTCTCTCTATCGCTATGATATTCGAAGGCAGTCGTGTTTGAAGGCAATTTCACCTTGGTACTCCTGGAGCGGGTCTGTCCCGAGTAATTCGCATATATAAATAAAGGCACTCATTTAGCTAATTTATTCGAGAACATGAATCTCGACACAGCGTGAAGCCCCATTGTGTCGATGCCTCCTGATCCTTAAGTTGCGTTAAGTTTATAAAATCTGTGGTCCTGCTTCCGGCATGAAAAAAAAAAAAAAAAAGAAGCTATCAACGTTTCTTTCTTGACGGGTCGAGATCAACGCTTATGCGGGTTTAGCTAATTGAGTGTCGAACTTGAATATCCTGAGACAGAAGCGCTCCATTTTTGTCAAAGAGAAGAGTCTTAAAGAGAGGCTTTCTAGGTGTTTGGAGCATTAATATATCCGTTAACGTGAATGTTTTCGTAAATTATGCGTTCGGTGCTGTGTGTGTGTGTGTGTGTGTGTGTGTGTGTGTGTGTGTGTGTGTGTGTGTGTGTGTGTGTGTGTGTGTGTGTGTGTGTGTGTGTGTGTGTGTGTGTGCGTCCAGTGGTCTTTAGCAGCGGTCCTTTGTCTACGTGCCACTATCGTTGGCTGAAGGATTGTATGTGCTGTTACCCCTTACCATTAAGCTGTGAGAACGGTGTTTTTAAATAAAAATTACTGCTTATATACTGCTGCAGCTTATTTGTAATAAAGGGAGATCACAGCTAGCTGCCGTTGCCCGCTCTTTGTTTTCACACTATGGTATATATATATAAAAAAATGCTGTTCTTATTTCTTGAGCACAGTGGAAACTCAGCACGCCTGTTAACAATAAAAAAACAGGATAGTCTAAAAGCATAAAGTCTGTGGGTGGAAGCGTACTAAGCCCTACAGAAAAATCGAAATCCTGGAGTGCTGCTCGGTTGTGTAAGTCTGTCGCTGCTCCGCAAGGAGCTGGGATGCCCCTTGTACACGCGCGCGGCTGGCTGCTTTCACTGTTTGGCTCAAGGCTGAGCAATCTAAGTGGGAGCAACAACCAAGCGCCGAGTTTGCCGGCATTGCCTGAAGCGAAGGGCCTGCTTATCGCCCTGGAGGCCAAAACGCGGCAACAAGTGACAAGAACGAGAGGAGAAGGAAACCGGGGGAGCGAGAGGGAGATGACAACGGTGGGCAAATAGCGCGACGCACGCACGTTAAAACAGAAGCGGCCGGGGACTGCCATCTCTGCCGCGGCTGCAGAGGAAGCAGGGCGCGGAAGCCGCGCGGTCGCGTTTGGGGCAGCTTGTGTACGTGGGGCCCCCGCAAAGTTCCGCGCACATTCGGTGTGCGCGTCTCCGTCTCGAAGCGGAGGTCTTTACAGAGAGCTCAAAGAAAAAAAAAAAAGAGGAGGAGGCTGGAAGACGAATAAAGAGAAGCTATAGCTCTATGGAACAGAGACATGTCCTGTGAAGAGCATGGGAGCACCAAATTGATCCCAAGGGGGACCGTTTGTTAAGGGAACAGAGGAGCAAGAGCTCATGTTCTTCTTGCCGCGTACTGTGTATGTCTGCGTGTGTGCGGGGAGAGGGGGGGGGGGGAAGGGGGTGCACGCGGTTTCTTCAAAGGGCCGGCTGTATTTGGGCGGGGTGCTCCGCTGGCTTCCTTTACGAGGTCGTTAGAGAGTAAGGTGGCAGCAGGAAACGCCGGACTAGAGTAGCCGGACCAAACTTGAACAGCGTGCGCGAAACACGCAGCTGGAAAGGGTGGTTGCGGCGAACAACTGGAAACGAACAGCATTGACGGGGGCGAGAAATGCGGCTGCTTCGCGTCACTGCAACAGAACGAGCGACATCGCGGAGGCAGTAAAATGTCTTCCTTCGAAGAACACAAAAGTTTCGGGGGAAGAGCTTTTCATCCAGCGGCCGTGGAAAGATGGACGGAGACAAGACCACTTGTCGAAACGTTGCCTCTAGCAATGCTCAATTACTTCGAAGAAGTATACAGCCATGCGCAGCTGCGCAGCACCGAAGTTTTGTTGAATATTGTCGTAAAGACATATCAGCCGCCGTTAAAGGATGGTTCAAGGGCGAGCTTTTCCTGGGCCTTGGCGCTGCGATATGCTAGTTCTGATGGTGGAATGGCCGCCATCGAGCCAACGACCATACCATGCAGGATGCGTCTGCTCGACCGGGCTCCGTTTGTACTTGCACGGCCGCTGCATGGAATACGCATGTGTTAACTATGCATGCATATATATATATATATATATATATATATATATATATATATATATATATATATAATATGTGTGTGTGTGTGTGGGGGGGGGGGGGGGGGGTTTAACGTCCCAAAACCAGCTCTGATTATGAGAGACGCCGTAGTGCAGGGCTCCGGAAATTTTCACCACCCGGGGTTCTTTAACGTGCACCCACATCGTACAGCACACGGGCCTCAACATTTCGCCTCCATCGAAATGCAGCCGCCGCGGCCGGGATTCTATCCCGCGACCCTCGGAACCTAGCTGTTATTAGCGCGTACACTAGAGCATTAGAATATGAATAGTGCAAACAGAATGTTTCCAATATGCATATTCTAGAAGGAGCAGTTTCTCATAATTAGGAAGCGATCAGATTACTGTTTAGTGCTCTGGAGAAGAATCACCAGGTAATGGTCAAAAACAAAACACTTTAGTTACGTATTCCTAGCAACGAAAAAATAGTCGTTACAGTGCTCGGCTGCTGCCTCGCAAGACGCGGGTTCGGTCCAGACCACGGCGGTCTCATTCCGACGGATGTGGAATGCTAAAGGCCCGTGTACTTAGATTTAAGTGCGCGTTAAAGAACCCCGGGAGAGTTGTAATTCTCCGGAGCACTGCACTAAGGCGTGCCTCATAACCATATTGTGGTTTTGGCGTGTAGCACCCCAGCAATTAATGGAATCCAGGTACTCATTTGAGGTTACGTATTCTAGGTCAGAACTGATGAAATTTTAAGGCGCTGCTATTTGCTCTTGGGACAACAACCACTGCAGGTAGTTCGATATCTTGTCCTTACTTAGAAGACGCGAAAAAGAAATAGTGTTAAGACGACCTTCGATCGACCGTATCCGGGACGAACACAAAGAAAAAAAAAAAGATAGTCATCAAGGGGGCTGCTGACACCGCAAGTTGGGTCGAGTTCAGCCAGTGCTTTCGTGGCCGTTGGCGAATTCTGAGAATGAAAGAAAGAAAATGAAAAAAAAAAAAGGGTTCGGTTGCCAAGTGCTTCGGTTACTCAGCGCATAAAAAAATACGTGCTTCAGGGGAGGCCCCACATATCTTACAGACGTCGCAGAAATGTCCTGCATCTAATGTAAAACGTGTATGTTTCGTTTTAGGTTTTTCTCATTTATCCTGTTTCTTGTTTTGTTTTTGTTTTCGTAGATTCATTCCTTTTCCCCCGAAATCACGCGGCAGCGTGCACGTATATTGACACGGCTATGCGGCGGCAATGCGTCTGTCTTCTTGTTTTTTTTTTTTTTTTTTTCCCTTTAGTGTGTATCAGGCTCGAACGGGTTGTGCTCGGGCCTGCGGCGGCGCTCGCGTGCACCTGCGTGTATGTACGTAAATGTTGCCTCCTGGCTTTGCCCGGCGCGTGTAAGAACAAGGTCAGAGGTCGAATACGTGCGGAGCCAATCCATCACGCGGCCGCGCTGCGGCCTCCGTCTGCCCGCTCGCGATGTATGGGCAAACGTCGCACAGGAAGAGGCGCCGTGCCCGTCCCCGCCGCGGCGCACGCTCCAGCAACTTCTTTCTCGTGAGAGAGACGCTGTTTTGCGAGGCCTAGTGGAACTCGTCCGTTCAAGGATCTGCATATAGAGGTACGGAAGTGTACAAGAAAAGCGCACCCTTAAATTCTTATTCCATCCACGCAGCACGTATACTGGTCGTTGGAAATGAGCGTGCCCAACATAACGCTGTTTTTCGTTGTTTTGTTCGGATTTGTTTGCCAATCATATTAAGGGTGACTGATGGTTTATAACGTCAGTTTTTTTTTTATTATTATTGATGTAAAAATAAATTAAGGAGTAGTTGTCGCCATTTTTGGTGACCGCTACCCCTTTTCGCTTAGATAATAAAAATTAATAAGGAAAAGAAAATATAATAATAACTAGTCCCAAAGGAGTCCGCTCGCGTCTCACACACATCAACACGTCAGGTTAATTAATTTCGTAAGTATCAACCATCTTAAAACAATGCTGACGTTCGGCCTTGTCGGTGTGACACCGTGACGATGTGTAGCGACTGAACAAAACAAGGGTGACATACCTGTCTGTTCAAACGCCACATATCGCCACAATACTGTACACACTCGAATAGAGGCAGCACTCGTGTGACGACCGCACCTCTACATTCGCAGCTTGGAACTTCGGAATAAAAGTTCAGTCGGAAGATACGGCTCATAATCCGACTCGAACCGTATATCTCGCAGAGAACATATACGTAAAGAGAGAGAGAACTTCATCAGCCATTCCGCTCTGGGAAGATGGACGACCAGCGAAAGTGTCGAGCACACGACACGGTGACACGAAATTTTAACGATGCGCGCGCGCACGCAGACTACAGGGTACGATGTCTTGTATATGTATATATACTCCGACTCTGACTGCATTCGGAAAGGTATATGGAACCCTTTGATATATCTATTGAAGAAAGCTGCACTCGCACCGTTAGAAGTGTGTTGCAACCAGGGTATGAAAATTTGGAGGCGTATACTTTAACGGCACTATACGCTGTGTTTCTCTCATACATCAAGTGCAACGCTGGGGATGCTATTGCAGTAGATGTGTTCGCACCAGCGAATAGTTAATTTCTTTTTCGCATACACATTGTCACTCTTTTTTTTTCTATTTTATACTGCGGAATAAAAGAAAATGTCTTGTGCCTTAGAAATAAACAAGTCAGTTATACAGTTACGGATGTGTTGATCTATATCTCTGAGCGTTTCGTGGTTGCCGTTCTTTATTATTATTATTATTATTATTATTATTTATTTATTTATTTATTTATTTATTTATTTATTTATTTATTTATTTCGCAACCGTTCGCGACGCTTGACGCTCGTGCCATTGCACTGCTAGTATACAATGAAAGGCGGCTGCGAGACGCCCGAAGTTATGCATTTTGCAAACCGAACTTCTTGCATAGCCTCCGCAGCCTTCTGCCAGGCTTTAAAAACGCCTGTACGTTTTCGTTGTCTGCACGTCAATACCCCTCCAGCCGCTTCTTGTCATGAGAACGATGCGCTGTACATATGCGCTCCCGTGTAATCATTGAAGTCCAGAGACCGCAATTGTTCGTCCATTTGCGCTATAGCCATATGCGCTATAGCCATATCACGTGCAAGCGAGCGAAGTTTTCTTACTGCATCCGTTCTTGACAGTGGGATGGCTTGCAGCACTCCAATTTCGTGAGCACGTTTCTTGAATTGAATTGTTTGTTTTTTAACATAATACATGTCAAGGGACGGTACGGCTAAAGGCAGATTAACTGCCTGACAATGGTCCTACCACCCAAGCACTGTTCAACAGGGTTGTGACTATCATTAAGAAATTATACAATAGTTTCGCCGCATTATCTGCGTGCTCGTTGCCGATTATTCCAGAGTGGCCTGGTAGCCACTGAAACGTGATGTCATGGCCTTTGTCGGTTAATTGGTTAATCGTAATCGATTAGAGTAATTTTTCAATTAGTTTTTTTAGGCTGTCATTGTAATTGCAATGGGCTACATTTGGAATGAAGTAATTGTAATTGTGATCGGTTACTTTTTTTTTCCTTTGTCAGTAAAGTGCACGAGCCCACCAAGCACACGCCGTTACATGACAGCAGTATCCGGGTGGCGTACGAAGTTGCAAGTATAAAGATCGAGCGAATGCACTTTGGTGGATCCACTTTAGGTTCCTCGATTTCTCATGCGCGCTCAAGGTGCTGCAGCTTTATCTGGGACGGGCTAGCTGCTTCAGCGCGCCAAATAAATATGAAAACAACAACAACAACAACAACAACAAATTAGCCCTGAACGCAGTGGCGCGCTAAAGGTTTCGCATCTGCGCAATCTGACAAGTCAGTGGCGGAGAGCCCTGAAAGGTGGCACACTTAAAATTGTAACGAAACAAGTGAGACCCAGATTGCCCATTTGACCGAATACTCGAGGTTGCACCCACGCGCTCATACAACCAGTTCGGTGTTCCGTCAATGACCGGTTGCCTACTGATCCTGCTTTTCGACAGGACGGTGTCATTGTTCGTTTGCGTGTGCATAGTGGACAGCGGGGCCTCCCCTCTAAGCGGTCTACATTTATACAACCCGAGTGGCATTCCGGTTTTCGTGCACCAAGTTGGGGCTGTGGGACCTTTGCCTTGGCTAGCAGCGGGACGCCCACTCGAGGTTCCAACGCCCGCGCCTTCTGCAGAAATTCATTGACGGCCGGCCGTCCACTCCCTTTTTTCCGGACACGCACACCGAGAAGGCGAGAAAGGGGTTCCGGAGAGAGAAGGCTGCAACCCGTTCGCCGGTCACAACGAGCGCTGAAAAACGCGCAACTATCCTCGCTGGAAAGCCAAGCGGGAGGATTTTTTAGGAGGCAAACATAAGCGTGCGCCGGCTCGCCCGCCGCCGATAGATATCGGGGCGCCCGCGGCGAAGTCGACTGGTCACCGCCGTCGCCCCGACCGAGGACGGCATTCCGCTGCTGCATGCAGCGCGAGGGGCTCGCGCCACCCCATCCGCATGCCCGCCGTTTCCGCCCATTCTGCGCACATCACAAACGCGCACGCGCTCACATATCCGAGAAGAAGAAAAGTGAGCGTTCCGGAAATCGCGTATACGCTATACACGTCGGTATACGTCGGGCTGCTTGGTATACGTTCCCCTGGATCATGTGCTGGAGGCGATGACTGTTTTCATACGAGAGCGATGGGCTGGGTGGGCAGGTTCAGTCATTTTGCTGCCAAAAGGCACCCGACGATGGCCAATCGTTACTTTGCATGCAGCGCGCACTTCTTTCGTTCCTTCGTACGTCTCGGTATAGATCGCGCCGACTTTTGTGTAGATTTGGCATGCTTTGTGTATACGTCATTACAACGCGCGGGAAAGCGCGATCACAAAGATGGGAGCTACGTATATTGCGTGGCTTTGTGTGTCGGCGCACCGCACCCTTGTCATTTCGGCGTCGCAGCGCGTGAGCTGTGCATCGAGCTTTCCTTGAAATCGCTAGCGAACAAGTGTAAGTAAAACTTGGGAGACTGTGACAGCCTCGTATGGTGGCCGAAAGTGTTTATAGATCAAACCCATGAATGCAATGTTTACTGTACCGTCCGAAGAAAGACAGCAAAAGCGTAACTATAGGACCTTCGCAGGCGGATGCTTCGAACCGTCCGTCATACCCCCACTGTCATTTTCACTTTTTGCTGAGAGTTAGACGTATACCTCCAAGGACTTTGTTAACGTTGTCATTTCACTTCAGGAGTTGGCAGGAAACATAATCGCATGTTCTGCACTGATAATTCAGAAGACACTCAGGTGCGTAGTACTATGGTAACGGCTTAGAGCGACAGCACATCGGCGGGCATGTCAGCCTCCTTATTACTGCACAGGGCGACAAAATTGGCTAAAATGGGGGAGTGCGGAAGAACTTTCCCGAGAACTACATCACGCGTTGGTTTACTCAATCTGCCGCTTGTATGCTGCGTGCACTGCTTTCCAGAACGCTTTCTCGGTCCTGTCGAGCTCCTTCAAGAACTTTGGGTGAAACGCTGAAGAAATAAACGCCGTCATCATTCTATAGCTGTTACTATTATCTGGCTTGTATTTGCTGTTGGATTCCTGCAGCTAAAGCGCAGGGAATTTGCATTTTGTGTAAAGTGCCGGCTCACCTCACCCCCAAGCCCTTCCTTCTCGCTCTCCGAATTGCCCCCGCAATCCTACGATCTTGCCAAAATTTAAATCGATATATATATATATATATATATATATATATATATATATATATATATATATATATATATATATATATATATATATATATATTCCCCTTTAAAGCGTGAGACGGCAAAGTGCCGATCTAGCTGTGTCGTCCGTATATATGTATTGTAAACCCGCAGCGATGCATGGACAACGTGGCTATACTACTACACGCTAGTGCAAACACGGCGCGGCGAGCGTCGTAGCTGCAGGCTGCCCTTCCACGGCGCTTTGTTGCTTTCTTACTCACTGTCGCACTCGAGCACGCACCTTCCGCCGCGCTTTATTTCTTTCCGCACGAACGAGAGCATCCCACGCGCGCAAGTTGCGCGTCGTGCGTAGGCAGCACGCACCTCTCGCTTTTTGTAAGCGGCGCTAGAGGACATCATGATAACGGTGCAGAAACGCCGCCAGCTGGAGGAGCTCGCGGCGTATTCAAAGTGAACGGTTGAAATATTACGTTTTCAACGAAGGAACGTTGCCGTAAGCTCGGTGTCAGCTTTTGCGGATTATCGATTTTTTTTGGCACTTGTTGCTTCGTTTTTGTTTTTTTTTTCGGATAGGGTAAGATTCCTGTATGCAGGAATCCTGTGTGCAGGACCGACCCAAGACGAATCTACCGTTAGCCCAACTGCATTATCTCGTGCTTTATGCAAGCATAATAGGATGTGAGTCGTGCATCTCCATATGTCCAGTGTCCATCTTCGCTATACAGCGCAGCACCCCTAAACCGGGAGGTAGTCGCACTGCAACGCTTCTTGAACGTAGCCGTAAAACGGTGCCGATCAGTCGTGGAGGCTCCTGTGAACGCGTGAGCCAAATATTAGTAGCTGCACACGCCAGGGCATTTGCAGCTTGGTCTGCTTGCTCTTCTCTCAACAAATGACGTCACAAGGAGCACTGACTACGTCTCTTAATTCTCTCGTACTTGCAGTGCAATAATATTTAGCTTACGCATAGCAGCGCCCCGCCACGGTGGTCTAGTGGCTAAGGTACTCGGCTGCTGATCCGAGGGTCGTGGGATCGAATCCCGGCCGCGGCGGCTGCATTTCGATGGAGGCGAAATGTTGAGGCCCGTGTGCTGTGCGATGTCAGTGCACGTTAAAGAACCCCAGGTGGTCGAAATTTCCGGAGACCTCCACTACGGCGTCTCTCATAATCAGAACTGGTTTTGGGACGTTAAACCCCACAAAAGAAAACAAACAACGCATAGCAGCGACTGAGTGGCACATTTCTCACGTATATATATATATATATATATATATATATATATATATATATATATATATATATATATATATATATATATATATATGGCCACAAGCGCTCGACTACGCGCAGTTGTTGATCTACGCAGGCGTTGTTGAATGGTTCTGATGTATACTTAACCCGAGAGACGACACTGGGATTGCACAGCTTGCCTGATTAACATTCGGCGAGGAGTGACACTCCGCAGAGCCGAGCAGAGGCGGACGTTTGTAATTGCGACCGTATATTTCGCTGATATGCGTGCTCGAGGCATTGTTGCAAAACACAGTGTGAGCAAAGAGCGCCTCATGCGCTTGTCGCTTATCGCAACTCAGTGTATATACAGTGTCGCCCATTTCCCATTGATTCTCTTTCAAAGAGAGATTGACGATGTCCGTGCGAAATGGTCCACAAGCTGTATTTTGCGAGTGCCCAATAGGGGAATGACTATATAGGGATGTGCGAATGTTCAAAAATTTTGGATAACTAATTGAATATTGGGATATTCGATTTGGTCCTCAAATAAGGAAAGACAAAATGTTTGATCTTGGTACTAGAGTGGTAATGTCACTGTTGCAAATTTATTATTTTCTTGAGTAGCTTCCGGATACTTTGATTCGTCGACAGTATACAGGGAAGATAAACTACACTGTTGAAACGAAAATGCGATATGTTATCGCATTCACAGTATAGTACTCATGGCAGCAGCACACTGTGTAGCGCATTTCTCGGGTTAAAAGAGTTAATCGCTCGCAGTGAATCGGCCACAGCTATTTGGCAAAGCGTATTGTTACACACGCTATTCGCAGACGCGAAACTATGTGTACTTTCATTTGCATAGTATTTATTAGAACACTTCGTAGCAACGTACATTATGCTGTAGTGGCATCAGACTGTCGCGGCTATTCGAATAAATAAGCGTGTTTTCTTTCTCTTTTTTTTTTTTTTTTCACTCTGCCGTATCCGCATCCGACCTGAGTTTCTGATACCGTATACCGCCGCAAAGGAGTACACACATAAAAACTGCCTGATTATCTTTTGTGGACGTCTTCCTTGTTGTGTTTTTAAGACAGTATGGTTTTTAGTGACAATCTTTATAACCTTGTGAGTACCGAGGTACAAAAGGCTGCTTGGTTGAAAAATTGTGAGGATGGTAAACTTTACGCGCAACTCCGCCACGGTGGTCTAGTGGCTATGGTACTCGGCTGCTGATCCGAAGGTCGCGGGATCGAATGCCGGCCGCGGTGGCTGCATTTCGATGGAGGCGATACGCTGAGAACCGTGTAATGTGCGATGTCGGTGCACGTTAAGAATCCCAGGTGGTCGAAATTTCCGGAGCCCTCCACTACGGCGTCTGTCGTAATAATACAGTATAGTTTTAGCACGTGAAACCCCAGAAATCAAATTTTGCACAGTACACACAAACACTGGTATATATAATCATTGTTCTCCCCAGCAATTTATTATCGGTGGAGATTTTTGAAGCGGGGGAGGGGGCGCTGCGGGACGTCATGCCTGTTCATTTCAAGATTTCATCACAATCGACGTTGGCAATATTTCAGACCACAGCGCCTTCTGTTCAGGTTTGTTTTTGTGTAACGACGTGGCGGGAGGCGCGGCCCGCTGGTGTTGCTTAATCTTGCTCGCGCACATGCAGTTGTCATTTTTGGTTGCTAAGACGCGCACTGGAAGTGTTAAAGAGGTCAATCGGAGTGGTGGGCGGCAGTGGAAATGCCGCCCACCACTGGGAGAACTCTGATGTACTACATATCGCACTGCTCTATTCGCTGTCACAAACTGCTCTTCGTGCACAAATCAGCAATATATAGTGTTGTCGCTTTAGCTACACATTATGCAAGAGAGTTGTGACGCTCAGGTATATCCTTACTCGTAGCATGCCAGCGGTTGTATACACGCCGGCAAATATCTGTTTTTTCTTTTCGTTTTTTTTTTTCAATAAAGAGCCTCTCTCTCTTACTCGTCAGTGCGAACGGCCGAGCCATCGCACGGCAGTTAAGTAATTTCTGTGGTAAAAGCCGTCATTTCGAGGATGCCCTGGACTGACGTCTTTGGGACATGGTCGAATGAATGTGGAGCACGTCCAGGCTCCTGTATGTCTGTGGGCTTCGGCTGCGTTTCCGGAGCCCGTGCGTACAATTACGCAAGCAGTCCTTCCTTGTTGGGTAAGCCCGGCTAGAACGAATTCTAGAGGGCCACGAACTCCAACCTGTTCTCATCCGCCCACTTCTCTTCGCTAAGCCCGACGCACGCTTCCGCATGTGCAGCTCGTATAACGTGCCGTCCAGCAGCTGTTCTCGCGCCTGGCGTGACACGGACGCACGGCGCACGCCTGCAGCCACACGTTCGCGCTGCTGCCCGTAGTTATACCTTCTTGCCTTTTGACTTGGCGGAGGCTTTTTATTACACACGACGCACGTCGTTACTTGTGTGCAGCGCACGATATAACTGTTCTACTGGAGGGTGCATTCGCCCAAGATCAAAGGAAATCCCTCGTTGGAGCGGTGCTAGAAGAGCCACGAGTGACTTTCCCAGGAAGCGCCAGAGGGCCGCAGATTTAAAGGACTGCACACTTTGCCCTTTCCCATTCGCTGCACGGAACTGAGCCCGAACCGTAAGCGGAACAGCGTGTGGTTGTCGTCGTCCGGGCGTCTAGATTCGTGATCTGGAACTGCACACCTAAGATCCCTCCGTGATTGCGTGCGCGTGACCCATGCTCACTTGTTGGTGCTGCTGGTTGCGACGTGTCTGCAAGTAATGCGTTTTGGATGAGCTCTAGGACAAATGAGCTCGACCTCTAAGTTTGCCTGTGAATGAACAAACGAGAACTTTTTTGTTTGTTTGTTTGTTTGAAAGGACAACGCAAATGACGACAACAGACGCAGCTTTACGTATAGTGGCGAACGCTGTCGTCTCCGCGAGAACGACGGCGTCGCGCTTTCTATACAGCACGATTTATATGGGAGAGGTCTACTTCCACTGGCTGATGTGAAGTGCCAGGTCAGTTCAAGACTGCGTATCCACGAAATACTTGCATGGTATAAAAGTTACAACGCAGGGTGCACGCGTCGCGTGAAAGAATGTTCATGTCCTTGAAACACTTGAACATCGTCATTGGCATAGTGCGAACGTTTTACAGCTGTATAGAGCGCTGGTACTCTCGTATTGTGCTATTTATAGAGTGAAGTTTACATATTACTTTCACGTGAAGTGCGGCGTGGTGTGCACACTCAAGGTGACGCTATGCAGGAAGAATTTACGTTATCAGCAGGTGCGGGCTTCATATAATGGCCCACCATGTTCTCGCTTATTTGTCCTCCTCGTACTCACATATGCCTCACCACAACTGTTCATGTTGCCTTGTGTAGCCGCCACTCTGAATCCACGCCACGTGTACTCAGCACAGAACTGCGCCTAATTTTGTGCGTTTACTTTTGTCGTTGTATTTCCTCATCCTATGCAAATCGTTTAACGTATGAAGCTCGACGGTTAATGGTTAATCACGTTGTAAACGGATTCACGAGTTCGAATGGTGCGCGTTTGGTGAAGAGCTATTTTTTTTTTTTTTTGTATCGACTCCAATCTAATAGAATGGTGATAACTGATGCACGTTAAAAGCAATACATCTTTGTTCAATAAGGCAACACGGTAACATGTGTCTGTGCTACTGTGGATAATCTTGGGTCCGGAGGGCTCAAATTAGCCACTACATTTTGCCCCAGAGCCAGAAGAAGGTATACATTGGAAGCGTTATTTCGGTGTCAACTCTTATGGTGCCGAAAGGCAGTTGTGTAGCCGTTGCGCAGGCATTCGGTAAGAGAAGACATTTCGCTTGTTTTGTTCGCAACAGAAACGTACCCAATGACAGGCCATTCACGCTACCAGAGCGGTGTCGTGTGGAATATAGAGGGAAACTTTATATTTGACTGACAGGGAGTTAGGTGTGCGCCTTACGCAATTTGCAAGGTGAAAGACGGGAAGACGACGACATACAAAAGGGAGATACTACACGCACACACGGTATTCACGCCCAGTTATACATTCTGATGTTATGATATTAAGCCACAACAGGCAAATGTAAGAATAATGCGTCATGCGCAGTTGAATTAAATGTGTGTGACTAACGCTTAGCCGTTTAGTATATGACGAAAGAGAATGAATTTTATTTTAGAGAGAAACAGCTATAGGCTTTTTTTTTTTTTTATGGAAATTGGAGGGGTTCACCTATAGCATGCTAATCCAGATGGCTATGATGACCAACAAAGTGACGTGCACAGTGCGCGATAGATACCGACTTCTGATATGAGTGTCGTGGGTTCATATCCCGGCCGCGGCGGCTGCATTTTGATGGAAGCGAAATGCTAGAGGACCGTGTATACTGTGCGATGTCAGTGCACGTTAAAGAATCCGAGGTGGACGGCAATATCAGAAGCCCTCCACTACGGCGTCTGTCATAGTCATATCGTGGTTTTGGGACGTCAAACACCAGAAATCAATCATCATCTTAGATACCGAACTCGCACAAAACTCTCCACAACGCCAACAAACGAAGGGGCAGTTACGTAGTACACCTACGTGGTAAGGTCGAATGGAATCAACAATATAACATACGTCATGGTTAAGATGTTGTGTACCTACACGCCAACGCGCACCGTTGCCAGCATCTTTCGACCTTATGCAGTGCGTAAACCACGTGCGTTCACCTTACGTCGGCAATGCCCTTTGGACCGCCTGGGAACAACAAAAGACGCCAGAAGGAACGGCCGTGGCCTTGCCGGCTCTTCCTGTATGGTGTGAGTGGGCGTGCTGCCCGCTGCACCGAAACGGGTTGATGGAATACACGATTGCAGGCGACTCGAACCCACCAGCTTTTAGGTCACGGCGGCTAGTGTGCACACCACGGCTGTTTCAGGCACACCCTCCATGCTGTCTACTAGTGCAAGTTACAGCGCCTTAAACGCGTCCGTTTGTGTTCCAAATGCGTAGTGCGTAGAGCTGTCGGCGCGCGTGTATATATATATATATATATATATATATAATATATATATATATATAATCATGCAGCACGGGATTGTTATATTTATGCTATTTATGCTTAAGGGAATATGAGAATAAATAATTTAATTGCTAGTTCTGATTAAAAAGCTACTTCGCTGGGTTTTTGAATGCGTATCTTGGCCATAAAGCATTTTCATATCTGATAAATTATTGCTATCAAGACTGAATGAAACTGGACAAGGAACAGCGTGTAAAACAGTAAATTAAAGCGGCGGCGAGGTCGATGGACATCTCGCCCATGCATGTTTTCCAGTAGAGCTAGGTGGGTACATAAAAAGGTGTATGCTGAACGTCTCTGTATACCGCATGCAACAAGCGAGCATGAAACCGCGCAGGAAGAGAATCTGATTTTAGGCGATTTCAGGCAAAATACACCTGTCATATCCTCTTTTCGACAGGTATATTTTGCCTGAAATCACCTAAAATCAGATCCTCTTCTGCTGACTTGGAAAAGTGTTCACAAGCTATGTTCCTCCCTTTCTCCCGTTTCGGTGCCGAAAAGCACACTTCCTTTTTAACGTACACTTCCTACGCGAGTGTAGCTAGTGTAAAAATTTGCCGTTTCTTTTATTATATGCAGAAAAAATGTGGCTTTGCCCACCTACACGAAACCATTTTTTATAGCGGAAGTTTAGCACGAAAACTGCGCTTTCTACAGCAAAGTACCATGGACGAACAGGCTGGCGTTTCAAACGCGCGGCGCCTATTTTCCTGCGACTAATCTCGTTGTGAAGCTTTGAAGAGAGAAGGCAGCAAAGTGCCGGAGCGACCGTGTGTCACAAAACAGTACTTTTCCAGGAGGATAAGAATTCTTACAGAATGTAATAAAGTTCTTTGACTGACTGTGCGTGTCCGGGCGGACTGCTTCTTAGGCTTCCTCCTTGTGAGGATGTCTTCGTTCCCTGCGCATTCGCGGTGTATTTAGCTCCAGTTTGCCGAGATTTTCGGCCACGATAAACCTCATCATTGTCGGTGTTCTGGCAGGGACGTGTAGCCAGCCAGCGGATGCAAATTCAGGCGAAGTATGGACGAAATGTGAAAGCGGGCGCTTGTCGAAAATGAACACGCCAACGACGCGTAGTATATCTCCCTGATTGGCTGTAATCCAGTCAGCCAAATCTACGTCGCAGCCTCTGCCCTTCGCTAGTGTGTTCTACGCGATGTGCAGATAAAAAAAAGAAAAGAAGGAAAGTCCTTGTGTATACCATATACTTGAGGAGCTCCACCGCCTCTCTCTCTCTCTCTCTCTCTCTCTCTCTCTCTCTCTCTCTCTCGCTTTGTAGAGCGTGCTTCCCTGTTGCGTAGAATTCTCGCGTTTGCGTTGCTACCTTCCGTTTGCGCGCTTCAGGCGCGGCCCGTGGCGTGTCAGCCCAGAGATATCTGCCAGCGAGGAAACTGGCTGCTCTGAAAGTATAAGTACCGCGTGGGCTCCCACTAGCATATCCAGTTGCTTTCACAGTGTGCACCCATTTGCATTGTTGTGGTATAAGTAGTGTTAACTGCTAAATCGATGCATCACCCGTTGACGTGGTGGTTCGCAATTCACAAAACATGCTGAGGTGCTCTTAAAGGAGGGCTTATGCAGCACAAGCAGGATAAATTCAGATTCTGAGGTGACGCCTTGTATAGCTATTGGCCTCGAGGTTGAAAACAGTCGGCGCCCAGCGGCGAGTGGACGAAGCTCCCAAGTGTGGATAGCTGCTTGCGCCGCCTGCTAGCTACTGCGCTGTTATATGCGCGCGTACGTCACATCCTCCAACATGTTTGTTCCCTGAGTTAGTGCAGTGTTGAATGCTTTCATGTATTCTTATCCAAGCATAAAAGTATTAGTTATAGCATTATATGGCATTGCGCTGCAGTCTTTGCTCTTTCTTAAAATCACTAGCGCCTGTGTCGTGAGCGTGCTATGTGATCGTCACACATCCAGCTCGGCTCAACTATTTCAGTTTCGAATGGATGTTGCTGTGCGTTTCAAGTATACGGCAAAGTGCACTTGGCGTCCTTCTGAATAAGTTAAGCGGGAAACATGAACGTGTAAATGCAGTACTGCAGCGATATCGTTCGCGATATGTGGTTGTGGGCATGACGAAAAATAGCACACTTTTTTCACTTGAAGAACGCATCTTTCTTTTTATGTGCATAAAAAAAAATAAACCTTCTCGGTCACGGTCACGCAAGTAATCATATGTGAAGAAAGCGATGCGTTTGAGTATTAAAATATTCACTTAACATGGGCGTGTGTCAAATATCGTGATAGTACTCAAGCGGCGTATGCAGTCACGTAGCTTGACTGAGCCTTGCATGCGTTTCACGTAACATGACATGCAAGGCATTTAAACGCAAGTATGCGTGTAAGTGATACAGCGGAGTACACAAGCTGCTACTTCAACTCAATGCACAGTAACCGTCTTTTTTGTTGTAGCCAATGTTGAAAAATTAGCGTGAACTTAATACTATACTCTTTCAGCCGCGTAACAGCAATTCCAGCATTATAGACAGTAGAGAACTTAAGTATGGTGAAAGAAAAATGGAGGGAGAGAACCGCCGAGGAAGTCAAACTGTGAGGGCGGTGATGTCCGTGCCCCGTTGAATGACATATCACGCTTCCTCCACGTGCAATAAAAAGTGGATGCAGAGCGTCCGACGAGACTGCGTATAGGCTCTGCTGTAGTCGCATGGCCTCCGAGATGGCGAACGCGCTCGCGGTCTCGGAGGCCATGGTAGTCGAGACATTGCTTGATATGTCTTCCGCTAGATCGACATAGTTGTCCATTTTTGGAGCTGTTATTTTTCGCTCAAGAGAAGTTCAGTAAAGAAGAAAAATGCACATGCTGTGAGGAAGATAGGGAAGCGACGGAGCATGTTCTGATGGAATGCGGAAATATCCACCCAGGTGTACGTTTGGGCGCCACCCTACATGAAGCCTTGGGTTTTAGGGCGAACAACGGGAAGCTGAACATAGCCGTGATTGAAATAAGTAAGAGACGGTTAGAATACTGGTGGCAGAAAACTAGAGAGAACGGACAAAAATAATTATAGGGAAAAATATGGACTTTCTGCCATAAGGGGCAGGGAACTGGGCTATGAATTTCCGTTTTTGCTATAGTATGATCGATTTGATTGAAGTAGATTTAAAAGGCATGAGGAAAATTTAAAGAGAGAGAGAGAGAGAAAAAAAAGAAAAGTTCTTAAATCTTCTTACAAGCCTGGTGGCGCACATGTCACCGCCCCGTTACAAAGGGGACGCTCATAGCATCCATCCATCCACGGACGATTTTTCGCTCACAAGAGACGCGTGGAGACGCCGACACCGACGGCGGTATTTCTGCGGAACGAGGTCTCTAACGCTATCGTGTTAAAAACGTTTTGCGTAATTACTGCACTGACGTGAGATTGAAGGACGCGTGTATTATCATTTGACTGCAATTAAAGGCTTTTATTAAGCTAACAACTGCCTCAAACCGCTTACAACAGAGTTCCGCTGTGTGCATTTTAATGCGCGCCGGCGAAAGCCTATCCACACTGACGTGGTGACAGTGCTGCCATGTGCATGTTGATCTCGAGGCGCTCCTCCTCTCTGTCTGTTCCTCAGGAAATGGCGGAACAGACAGACAGACAATGAACTTTACTGAATTCTGAGAATCTACTGTAAGGACTCATATAGCGGGAGGCGGAGCATAACCTGAAGTTTTAGATTGATCGCGCTAAAAAGAGGAATGTGCACGGGAAGAAAAGACCGATGAGCATGCATTCGCGTGTATTGAATGCCTTCCAGAATTCAGTGTTACTATGTTGTTCGACAAGAAAGCGTATATCGACACGTACTGTTGTCTTTGTTTATTTAAATGGAAAGCCGTTGATCACTTTCCTGTGACACGCGCGCTTGTTTCGGTTGTTTGCTGGAAGTGCCGTTATCACTTTTGTTACGCGCAAAGCAGGCCGCGTTGATGTTGCATGTCGCTTCGGGAAGCTTGTTGACCGTTCTTGAAACTCTGCATGCCTGACGCGCACCTTTGAGTGTCTTCCAGAATTTCATAGATAATGCGAGAACGCGTTATGACGTGTGTATAAAAGCGAGCGCATTTCACCGCTTGTCAGTCTTTCCGTCGACCGACGACCGTTCACGCCGCTATTGCTGGGCATTGTCATTGGCTTTGTTTTGCTGGGCACAAGTTCGCCCATTAAATAGTTCGCATGATATCATCTTGAGTGCTGCGTGCGTCAAGAGCACGTGAAATTATACATGACTTACAGCTTACCACGATCGAGACATCGATCACGTTGCAAAAAGCGTGGTATGCCTCTATTGTCATGAATCGGTGGAACCGACTGCACAGTCGCGACGGCGACAAAGAAGAAAAGCATACGTTCTGGGTTTTTACGTGCGAAGCTCAGATATTATTACGAGCCACGTGGTAGTGGAAGAATCCTGATTAATTTCGATCACCTGGGTTTCTTCACGTTCACCTAAATCCTTTTGAAAAGACCCCCTTGCTCGTCCCTCACGACAGCGGCTGTACGTATGACTGCAGTGCATGGCGCGCCCGAAGAGCTCGTGCGGAGAGTGAAGAGGGGCCCTGCCAGTCATGTCTGCGAACGTATAGTAAGCGCACATGCGGTGCCGAGCACGTGCGCCCGCTGCCATAGCCCAGATGGTCGCGTTAACGGTACGTCAAATAACGGCGGCGCACCTGCCGCTGTTGTTCATGTATTGCCACGGTGCCCAGTAACCTTGTTGTCGAGCGCGTGGCGATAACTGCTGTGTCTCTTCACGGTCTTTCCATCGAGCGGCCGTGGTCTGTTCGTTTCATCACGCCACCCCTTCTCTCGTCGTCTCATTCGTGCCGTTTCCACGCGGGGTCTCAACGCTGAGGCAAATTCTCTATATTGATGCTAAGATTACTGCAGCAGAAAGGCAAGTTGGCCAAAGGTTACTTCTTTTGACATTTTCCTGGGAAGGTTCGCGGCTGATGTAACGATGTGGTAATGATGCAGGTGTTCGATTTTCATCGTAAAGGGATCGCATTTGTGTTTGCCATGTTGAAGAATACTCGGCTGTAGGTACAAGCATCGCTCGGTGGGGCTAACTTTCACAAACCGCGAAGTTGCATTATACTTTTTTTTTTTTTTTGTATTCAAACTTGCCGTTGGCCCCGCCACGGTGGTCTAGTGGCTATGGTACTCGGCTGCTGATCCGAGGGTCGCGGGATCGAATCCCGGCTGCGGCGGCTGCATTTCGATGGAGGCGAAATGTTGAGGCCCGTGTGCTGTGCGATGTCAGTGCACGTTAAAGAACCCCAGGTGGTCGAAATTTCCGGAGCCCTCCACTACGGCGTCTCTCATAATCAGAGCTGGTTTTGGGACGTTAAACCCCACATAACAGCAACAAACTTGCCGTTGGCATTGCTCGTTGAGGATATATCTGGCTACACATTGTAATCGCGGCACTCCGTTCACAGCGCGGTTGGCTCTGTGTGTGTGCGCGTCTGTGTGTGTGAGAGAGAGAGGAACCTCCTTATGATTATTTTTTCGAGGTTGAGGTTCCTTGTATGCAAAGCCTTTAGAACCACGTTTATCATTTTGCAGCTGGTTAGATCGCGGTGCTTCATTTTTCGTGTGCACACTCAGCACATGTTTGTGAATTCTTCCATTCTTTAAATTTACCTGGGTCTTTTGCTTGGAAAGCTGTATGCAGGAGGAGATTGGTAAATTTCTAGGACTTGCTAGCACTCAAGAATTTGGATCTCCTACATGCCCCCAATTGAGAGAGGCACTGAGTTGAATGCAGGGCGTTCCTAATTGTTTTACCGCTTCTTTCTCTCGCTAATTACAGTATTTCCTTTTTACTTACGAACCTTGGACACACTCCACAATTGCGTGTTTCACTTGGAAACAGCCGTAAAAGATTTTTTTTTTTTTTACACTGTTGAGCACTTTTTTAGCGAGCAAACTCTTCTACTCGAAAACAGTATAGCGTGGTCCCATTTACTGACGAGCGCTGCCCTTCAGAATGGGCCAGAGCGCAGTGACTCCAGCGGTTTTCAAACTCATTCCGACTGTGTGGCGAATGGCTATTTGCCGTCTGCTGACTGAGAATAGGACATTTACTGAGTGTTTGGAATGGGAACTTCGGCGAGCGGGATCCTTAGCCCGGGATTCCATTGGCGCGAGCCGCTCTCTTCGCCCGTTTCACGAGGGCCTCTTGACTTTACGGGTCCTAGCTGGACAGAGCTCCATCCCGCCCTTGTCGACTCACGGCCGCTCGTCGACTGCTGCGCTGGCCATGCTTGGTGGCGCCATCTGTCTGCTAATGTAGAAAATCGCTTCGCGCTGGCGCGGCCGCTCTAGAGTCGTCGCCGCGTCGGCTGCTGCTGAGGTGCCGGCGTTTTCTGTTTTCTATAAAGTCGCCTATTCCACATCCCTGCCTCGTAGTCGTGACATGGGCTATGCGGCTAACGCGCACACCTTCGCGCCTGTAAAATAATTTGTCGGAAAAACGCTTTGAAGTGGCTTCATTTCCACAAGATGTAGCGCTTACAACGTCCTTCATTACTTGCATAATTTGGGTTCATGTACACATGTACTGCGGACACTGCCTTATGTCGTACTTTCGCCCAAAATTACTGAATTGGCTTTCTGCAAACCACGGGTGCTTTTGTGTTACTTATTGTCTATTTTATCTCTCTCTCTCTCTCTTAAGAATCCAGAGTTTTTAGAAGCTCTATGTGTTAGCACAATTCTAGTCCTTGAACTGTGGTACTCAATAGCCGCTCATTACTTATAAGAACAATCAAAATGCTCAATCCGCTTAGTCATTAATCGCACTAATTAGTTTTGATAAATTATAAAAGGACACATACGACGTATTTAGGTAAATAACATTACACCTAGAGTTCACAGGACACGTCTGCTACAATGACACCTTAGCATGACGCCGGTTTCAAAGAATTTCATAACATGTGACTAAATACGCTTGTGTCCCAGTTAGTTGTGGAGGGGCATGCACTATGCACCGCATAGTGCATGCCCCTTCTTATCATTTGCTATGCGTGCGCGCCGTCGTACCGTTCTTATATATACTGTACAGTGGCGTCCAGGCTCAGCCGGATTAAGGTACAGAACTAAAGCCGCAGCTGACGGAGGGTTTCTCTTCGAACACCCCCGCTTGAACGACAGGAAGTGCACCACAACGCGCTAACCGCTCTGCGTGCATTCATAATTTTTTGCTTCCCTTTACTCGGTAACAAACGAGCAGTTTCCGGACACTCGGACATGCCAAAACGCTTCACAGTCCCGTTCCCGGCTGTTTTATTACCGAACTCCGCGGCGGTGTCGCCTTTCGACGTGCCCTATGGCTGGCTGTGCACTAGCTCTGGAGCTTTTGGCTCCTCGGTTAGAAGCCATCTGCTGGCCGTATTTCACGTGTGCCTGGGAAAGTGTCATTTTTCTCGACGCGTCCGAAGAGCGCAGCAGCCCCAAAATTGATTCTGGTTATCTGTTTTGTTGTTTCAGTGTATGGGCTATAGTTTCACAAAAAGATGCATTTGCCAATAATAATAACAATAATAATAAGGGGTAAGGCGCGTAGACACGGACACAAGAAAGTAGATAACACGAACGTCCTTGTTGCCTACTTGTTTTCTTTTGTGTCGGTGTTTACACCCCTGACCTTTTTGGCTTATGGAACCCTATACTAACTACCTCAGCTTTCTGTCTTTCTTTTGTCTGCTCATTGTGCCCCTCGATATATAGAGTCTTGTCAGATTGAGAGAAACATGAATAAATAACAAAGGAAAATGCAAGGGCTTAGTGGGGTATATTGGATGCTCCAAAGAATAATAATTTCTAGGGTTTGACGTCCCGAAGTCACGATATGATTATGAGAGACGCCGTAGTGGAGGACTCCGGAAATTTCGACCACCTGGGGTGCTTTAACGCGCACAGTATACACGGGAGCAGTATACACGGGCCTGTGTAGCATTTCGCGGGCGAGTATGTATTGGGGTACTCTGCACATACACTTGGGTAAGGGAAAAGTGGCAGGGCAAAAATACACCATCGGGGGCCGAGCACAGCTAGTCGTGGAAAAGCAAATGTCGCTGACGCATATATGGTCGCTCTCGCGCAGGCTAGCTTTCAAATGAAGCCAACCGCGCCTTCTCTGTAGAGTCGCTTTCGTGATGGCCATCTTCTGCGTACGAAAATATGTTAGCTCGTGAAGTGCCTTTCTACTGTAGGGATGCATTGCACTCAATGTATCGAGCAAATGTATAATGTCACTCTTCGTCGATGTAGAGCGCTATGGCGTCCATTAGTGGGAACTTGACGAACTGCAACTGCCACACCACGGTGGTCTAGGGCCTTTGGTACTCGGCAGCCTATCCAGAGGTCGCGGGATCGAATCCCTGCCGCGGCGGCTGCATTTCGATGGAGGCGAAACGTTGAGGCCCGTGTGCTGTGCGATGTCAGTGCACGTTGAGGAGTCGAAATTTCCGGAGCTCTCCATGACGACGCGTCTCTCATGATCATATTGTGGTTCTGGGACGTGGAACACCAGAAATTGACGAACTGGAACAAAACACCCGACTTTCGTGTGTGCTCTGCGCAGAGCGCCCAGCGCCCTTCTGCCGAAAGCGTTGACAACCGGGAAATCGTTCCGGTGTTACTTCTCAATTCTCGATTTGCATACACTGATCTTTGCTGCTCAAGGTGCGCAAGAGTATTTGTGGCGTCTTGTCACTCGTACAAACAAGACTTTATGAGCCTGGAGCTGAGACTTGGATTTCAGCGTTGACTCCCTAGATGCGGAGAATATCTTGAACGCTGCCTCTTTCGGCTTTTCGACGCTATACGGTCTCGAAGGGGTCATCAACCAGACCATCAACCATTTCTCCCTGCTCTTGCATTTGTTGAAAGCATTACTTCGTTTCACGAGCCGCGAGTAGGGTGGTATCTTGAGAATCGTCAGTACCAGACGAGACATGCAGTAAAAAAAAAAGGTAAAAAGAAGTCGTAATAAATTAGTTCAACAAGATTGCTCGAAGCTAGACACAAAATATGTGGCGAATTTTCCTCGGGGTAACAGTATAATGCGTGGAGCCCCTTACGGACCGAGGTAGATGCATAGTATGTTTTGTTTTGTTACATTTGTATAGCGGCGTTTAGCTAAACTGTGCTGGTAGAACCCCAGTTTTGTACATTCGTAAGGGTCTTTGAGGCCTCGGTTCTCTTACATGCTCCTCACTTCCAAACATGAAATGCCATCTTAGTGAAGTTCGCTGCTCCAGAGTGAACAGAAGGCCTGTGTGATGTCTCGTTCTCTTCTCATGTGTCTGTGTTTGCACGCCTTACTCTTTCTCTACTTTGTGTCTGTCGCTCTAAGCGCGACTAGTGTTATGATTCCACAGTAACGTATCTTCCAGTGTCACAGCTATATATATATATATATATATATATATATACTTGACATTCGCTGCACCGTCACGATTATGCACTTCCTGAAACTAATGTCATCGTAGCTCAACACGCTGTAGTGTGCACAAACCATTTCAGTTTTATTACGTCGCCTCGACAAGGTGATCTGCTGGCTACAGTCCCTCGGCTGCTGTTTCGAAAGTCGTGGTACCCGAAGGTCGCAGCATAATGACGGAGGCGAAATGTTGAAGCCCGTGTACTGTGCGACGTTATAGTGCATGCTAAATTAGAGCCCCAAGTGATGGAAATTTCGGGAGCCCTCCACTACGACGTCTTTCATAAAGGTATCGTGGTTTTGGAACTTAAGGCTCCAGAAATTGTTACTTATCAGTTTTATTACGTCACCAAAAGAAGGAAAACAAGCGTTAATGCAAACATGGCAGTGTGAGCAGAAACAGCTCGTTAACTGTTTCGTACTGAGCTCCTTATCAGACACACAAAATATAGTGCTTTTAATTGCACACACCCTACTTTTCTTTTTTAGTTAGTGCATATCTTGTTGCTTGAGATATTGTTTGTTTTGAGCCGGCTTCCTATGCCCCTGTGTGCAGGTTTCGATCCCGTTATGTCTGTGGATCCCGGGGGCAAGCCGCACCTTGACATCGATGTGTGGCTCCAGAACTTGGATTTGCCGCAGTACTCGCTTCTGTTCTGCAAGTACACTGGCGTTGAGGCAAGTGTCATCCAATTTCGTTTTTTTTTTCTTTCTTTCTTTCTTTCTTTCTTTCTTTCTTTCTTTCTTTCTTTCTTTCCTTATTTATTTCTTTCTTTTTTTTGTTCTTGTTGCTCGTGTGGCTTTCGGAAACGCATTTTGTTCCACTTCAAACCCCTTCAAACAAACCTGGACAACACGCACACACATACGCACACACGCACGCACACGCATGCACACACGCGCACGCACATACGGACGCATGCACACACACATGCACGCACGTACGCACACACAAACACACACATACATGCGCACACACATATGCACACACCCACACGCACAGACAATAAGCGCGCACACGCACGCACGCACATACACACACAGACGCACGCACGCACGCACGCACGCACGCGGAGTGGCTGTGGCGCTGGGCTGCTGATCCGAAGGTCGCGGTATCGACGGCTGCATTTTGATATAGGCCAAATGCTAGAGAGCGGTGTACTGTGCGATGTCAAAGCACGTTAAAGAACCTAGGTGTTCGAAATTTCTGGAGCCCTCCACTACGGCTTCTCTCATAATCGTAGCGTCGTTTTGGGACGTGAAACACCAGAAATCAATCACACACACGCGCGCGCAAAGGGGTACTTACCTGTTTGAATTTCTTTATCTTAAGGGACACGGAAGTGTTACCTAGAACTCTTTGTTCTTGTTCTGGGATTGCGGTAAAAGCGTTCTGAGAATGTACTGATATGCATTATGTGCAATTTTAAATTTGTCGCAGAAAAGTGGCAACATATGTGTTGGGCAAGCAATATATTTACATAATAGTGTTTGGAAATGCGAAGAAAGTGCCGGCTAGCTAATCTAACAGTACGTATTGGCGCGAGCTCGTTCTGATCGTGCGCGGAGTCAGCCGCTGAGCAGGCCAAGGTCGCGCCACACCGATGATTGAAGTTATGACCAATTAGCTAATATATCCTGATTGCTGGGCAGAAAAGGAAAAAGAAAAGAAAAGAATAACGTGGAATCAAAGACCGAGACAAGAAAGAACGTCACTCACAAGTCTGTTATGAAGCAATTACCGGCGTATGAAAATGCGTTTTTGCACGGATAGGCTCAAAAGGAAAATATTGTGAATAGCGGTATGCATGCTTATTGTGAAACACACAAAAGAAGTTATTTGTTGCAGCGTAGAACTTTGAAACTGTTGATTGATTCCTGGGGCTTGTCTGTGGGGTTTGTGGGGTTTAACGTCCCAAAACCAGCTCTGATCATGAGAGACGCCGTAGTGGAGGTCTCCGGAAATTTTGACCATCTGGGGTTCTTTAACGTCCACTGACAACGCACAGCACGCGGGCCTCAACATTTCGCCTCCATCGAAATGCAGCCGCCGCGGCCGGGATTCGATCCCGCGACCCTCGGATCAGCAGCCGAGTGCCATAGCCACTAGACCACCGTGGTGGGGCCAGCCGCCGCCACTGCATTCAGAATTTCAGATGGAGGCGAAATGATGAGGCCCGTGTGCTGTGCGATGTCAGTGCACGTTAAAGAACCCCAGGTGGTCGAAATTTCCGGAGACCTCCACTACGGCGTCTCTCATGATCAGAGCTGGTTTTGGGATGTTAAACCCCACAAATCATTCAGTGGCCGCGGCTGGGATTCGGTCCCACAACCCTTGAATCAGTAGCCGAGTGCCATAGCCGCTGTACCGCCGTGGCGGGGCTACCTTGAACCTGTTGCCGATACAAACATGTCTAATATACGCCAATATAAAGTGACCTATTGCTAATATATGAAGCTGTTATTTATTTATTTATTTATTTATTTATTTATTTATTTATTTATTTATTTATGTCAATTCAGGTAGTGAGGAAGTCACCGTCGAAACGATCTCTTATGGTGTGTTGGCGCAACAACTTTACATACAGCTGCTGGCATAATTCAGCGTCAAACGTTACAACCACATTAAAAAGGGGAAAAAAAAGAAAGAAAGAAAATGTGGCATATAGGTAATGAGCGAGACGTGTTTTTGTTATATATAATGACATACGACAATGAAAATGGTGAACCCAAGCGGCGTTTTGGCAGTTTCCTTTGTGCAAATACTGATGTCTTGTACTTAGAACTTCAAAGGTAAAATAGCGCTACACTGTTGTGTGGTTACCAGACGCGTACCAATTACTATCCAAAAACTAGCCAGTTGTCGTTAATGCGTTCTGGCGCAATGTAGGAGCCCATAAAAGGTTAAATTCCTGATTTACGATCACTTGAAGTACGGCTTTTGCAAAATCATTTAAAAAATGACTCATCTTAAAGAACCCGTGCCAGTAGCGAAGTTCTGCTGGTGCTGGTCAACATGATGGAACGCGTCGTTAGAAATAGCCAGGTTTCCAGTAGCAGAATTATTTTATTATTCTCTTCCTATGCCGAGGGGGTAGAAACTCATGCATGAGCGAAAAAAAAAAGTGTTCACGAGTTTACTTATGCACCCCGATCCATCTCGCATCTTTCGTAGGTAACTACCCCAGTTCTCTCGAAAAAATATAATAATAATAATAATAATAATAATAATAATAATAATAATAATAATAATAATAATAATAAATGGATGGAGTTTTACGTGCGAAAACCGCGGTATGACTACGAGGCATGCCAGCCGCCTGCGGTTCCTTAACGTGCACTTATATCGAGGAGTACGCAATCCTCTACTATTCCGCATCCATCGAAATGTGACCTCCGCGGCCAGAGCTAACCCGCGCATTTTGTGTCAGAGGCTGACCACCGTAACCACTGTACCTACGCGGCTGTGGTTGTTATTATTACAAACTAACAAGGAGAATCTCTCATTTCCGAGCCCTGCCACAGTATTTGAAAGTTCTCACTTCTTTTGCGTTTTTTTCTTTTTTCTTGAGCGTTACTTTTATGTGTCTGTTAGCTCGTGCATCTAGCAGCTGCTTTCTTCTGTTTTCATGAGATTAGCTGAATTATTTCTTGACAACGATAAGTGTAGCGAGCGACTGAGTCGGCGTGTTTGTCAGTGCTACCGTGGTCAGCACTGTACAAGTAGTCGGCTTCGCCGCAACACGACACATTTTGCGGCGAAGCCACCTTTTGGTAACTACTGGGGCGGCATCCGTGCCTTCGTGTTTGGCGCACGTCTAAGGTATGTCAACAACCTTTGAACTCAATTTCTACCTTGCAAGGGCACGTAAGGGACACAGGACGGAAGCAGGAAGGAATGCGTTGGCGCAACAACAACAACAACAATAATAATAATAATTTAATAATAATAATAATAATAATAATAATAATAATAATAATAATAATAATAATAATAATGAAACCGTTTCAAAAAGTCGTTCCGGCGCTAGGCTAAGCGTAAGGTCTACTGGAATTCTAAATGGAATTTTTATAATTTACCGGTGAACATAATCGTGTGAGGGTCATACCCGCATATCCAATGCGGGTATGGGCCACACGTGATTTTCTTTCTTATTTATTTATTTTGCTAGCCCTTCGCGGTGGTCTAGTGGCTGTGGCGCTCGGCTGCTGACCCTAAGGTCGCGGAATCGACTTCCGACTGCGGCGGCCGCATTTCTATGGAGGCGACAAGCTAGAGGTACTGCGCGATGTGAGTGCACGGTAAAGAACCCCGCATTGTCGGAATTTCCGGGGTCTCTCCTCCACTGCGGCGTCTCTCATAAACCATATCGTGGTTTTCGACGTAAAACTCCATAAATTATTACTTATTTTGCAATGCTTCGGCTAGGCGAATAAGGGCGTTGTTGATCGCTGTCGTAACATTACCACATCAAGCCCTCTTTTTGTTGATTGTGAAATGTGAGCAATGGACAAATGCGGTGCGATGAGTGGCTGTGTTGTGCGAGCACGCTTGGGTTGTTGGAGAACTGTCTATATGCGGCCGTGGCATCGCGGCACGACGGTAAAGCTCCGATTCGAGGAGCTTTACCGTGAGGACAATCGCGGTAACGATGCCTTCAGGCGGCATTGCTAGCAAGTGAGATCATCGCAGGGGTACATGACTGAGACTCCGGACAGCGGGACACCGGCCACGTGACAGCGCATGTTTACAAACAAGCAGCTGTGTCGTTCCATCTTCCTCTTTTAGCGGTGCCATGTGTTGCGGACGCCCACCGCTTCCTGGCCTCCTCTAAAATCCTGATAGGCGGCTTACAAAGAACTATGCTGACGTTCACGGTGGTCTAGTGGCTATGGTACTCGGCTACTGATCCGAGGGTCGCGGGATCGAATCCCGGCTGCGGCGGCTGCATTTCGATGGAGGCGAAATGTTGAGGCCCGTGTGCTGTGCGATGTCAGTGCACGTTAAAGAACCCCAGGTGGTCGAAATTTCCGGAGCCCTCCACTACGGCGTCTCTCATAATCAGAGCTGGTTTTGGGACGTTAAACTCCACACAACAACAACAAACAATATGCTGACGTTCAGCCGATGTCTGCGCCTCATTTGCTTTAAGATGGCTGTCACCACCATCATCGCAACTTAATCTACGTTCATTTCGACTTGCTTAACAGGAGATCCTGTGGATGTCCGAGAGAGATGTCAAGGACCTGGGAGTCAAAAATGGCGCTCATCGGGCCATCCTGGTCTCCTCCCTCATCGTTCTCAAGCGAAAGTACGACAAAGGTGAGCGTGTTGCCTCGCCCATGCTGTATATCTCTCAAGGCGGATATGTCCGGTTTGTTTCTCAGGAGTAGAGGGGTCAGTGTTTACAGGGTGCTTCAGCGAACTCTCTATGAAATTCTTAAGAATAAGCTGTTCGAGAAAAAAAAATTGAAAACCTCTTCAGAAAGAAGCTGTTAGCTGTGGCGGACGTCAGGAAGTCTCAGGTAAGTGCTAATTAACGAGATGAATAATTAATATTTCCTGATTAACTTCCTAAGTAGAGACTTTTGGTGGTTGTTGTCAACGGCGAGTTTTTAGCCACTGAGATAACGATGCCATATCAGCTTTTAAAACAAGGAAGAAGCCATATTCTAAAGTTGGGCAGCGCGAGAAAGCCAGAATTTTTTTTTTTTCCGCACCAAAACGAAACTGAGCACATGAATAGTGCCAGAAGTCACGTGCAAATGCAATCTCCGCTGATGACGTGTTCCAAAGACTGCAGTGACCAATTCAAAATGTACGATGTGCTATTTGTGCTATTTTTTCCTGTGGCTACAATGATTCGATGCTCTATACATAGGCAGACGCCATCGTTATATTTTGCTTATTCGCTCGGTGCAGGAAGAAGCTTATTTATCGTCGTAAACTACGCGGCCGCGGGTTTTGAGGGCCCGGTACATTTCGAATTGACCGCCGCCGCAGGCATTGGAATACGTCAACAGCGGACGTCGCTTTCGGTATGGGATCCGAGTTCAGCTAATTTAATAAACACTCTTGAATTAATCCAAAATAATTCTGCTCGTTTCATTC